>KN824925.1:0-51213 GCA_000827395.1 Paxillus rubicundulus Ve08.2h10 | reverse complement strand
GGAAATGGGATTAAGCGATGTAGGAAAATGATGGAATGCCCCTGGAGGCTCAGGAGTGATGATGAGTAGAGAATGATGAGATGTGATGGAAGTCCGCATGGATTCCGAGCGGTTGCTGCAACTCCGAGGTCACGGGAAAGTGGAGGTAGGAACTCCGGGTCGCAGGAAAGCGGAGTTGGTGTTCCGGTTCCGGAGTTCACTGTATTTTGTCACTTTTTACAATAGGCAAAGTCATATATGGGCTTATCATTTCTTCATGATTCTCCTGATGCAAGTTTTTGCATGCCATGTAACAATGGTGAGTAAAATGTACAAAGTGAATGCACCAAAGAGCTAACCATGCACAGCATGCTACAGTGGTAAGGTCTCTTCCACAACAATCCACAGTAGTTCACAGCACCACAACACCACAGCAGTTCTCATGGGTCTACAGTACTACTTAGCTAGTATTATGATATTAAGATAACAGATTATGTATAATAACTTTGCCCAAATTTGTGTTCATATTTCTGTCTTTGTCAGCGTCAGGTCAGTTCAATGTTCAATATTCAATGTTCAACATTGAATGCTAGCACTCATTCCTGCCATTCAACCATGACCATAGTACACACCCTCAACATGCCACAACAGCACCACACCCTGAAACGGCTTACCCACACCCCACATGTTCATTTTGGGTCCCACCCTGCTTGTTTTTGGTCTCGTCCACTCGTTTTTGGCCCCACTGGCTCGCTTTTGGTCCCACCCACTCGTTCTTGGTCCTACTCACTTGTTTATGGCACCACCCTTTTTTTTTGGCCTTGCTGACTCGTTTTAACATCACGCACTTGTTTGTGGCCCTGCCAGCTTGTTTATGGTCCCCACCTATTCGTTTTTGGCCCTGCCGTCTCAAACTTGGACCCAACATGTTGAAAGTGGAGCCATCATCCCAAAAACAACCCCACCGTCTCAAAATTGGACCTGACATGCTGAAAATGGAGCCATCACCTCAAAAACGACCCCGCCATCTCAAAAGTGGACCCGGTGTGTCGACAATAGACCCCTCACCTGAAAAATGATCCTGTTGTCTCAAACTTGGACCCAACGTGGCTGAAAACAGCGCTGTCACCTCAAAAACGACCCCCCTGTATCAAAAGTGGATCCAATGTGCCAAAAATGGACCCATCATCTCAAAACCAGCCCTGACACCTCAAAAATGGACCCACCGAATCGAAAACAGACCCATTACCCCCAAAGCAACCTCACCATCTCAAAAGTGGACCTGACATGTTCAAAACAGATCCACTGCCTAAAAAAACAGAACCATTGCCTCGAAAATGGATCCACTGCCCCGAAAATGGACCTGTCGCCTCCAGAGTGACCTCACCATCTCAAAAGTGGACCTGACATGCTGAAAATAGACTTGCCACCTCAAAAATGGGCTTGCTGCCTCAAAGTGAATCCTGTCACCTCAAAACTGACCTGCTGTCTCGAAACCAGACCTGATGTGTTGAAAACAAACCTGTCACCTTGCATGGGCACAGTATACATTGTTTTTGTTGTAGCTACATGAATATGTAAAGTTTTAACCTCCATGTGCTGCAAACAGTAGTACTGATAATTAGGAAATAAAATGAATTTGCTGAGCACTGTACCAGTACAACATTGAGCTGTGAGCTGCTGTGCAGTGCCCCACAGCAAACCTGAAGTTGGGAGCAGCTGCCCAACCCAGACCTAGCTGTGGGACTGCTGACTGTATCCACTGTAGAGTGCTCCACAGCACTCCACAGCACAGGTGATTCACTGATGTACATTGCCACTACTACTGTGTAGTACTACCATTCATAATGTGAGATACATGGCTATGTAACACAAGCGATGTCCCCAAATGCAGTGTTTCTCGTGTGCAACTCCGTTATGCTAATTTATTCACTGGCAACTACATAGTAGTATTGTTCTAAGTATCCATATGATCCGCAGCGCTGCGGGATGTAACAATGTGATAACATGGCGTGCAAGATGTATAAGGTGGCCTGCGCACGTAACACAGCATGGAGCACAGAGAACGCGGTGCGCGCAATGCAGAATATTTGCGGTGCACACAGCACAGAATGTGGCACACGGAACACAAAACGCGGCACGCGCAACGCGGTGGGAATAAATGTGCACCTGTTACGCCATAATAATGTGCACCTGTTACGCCATAGTGTACCTGTTACGCCATATGTGCTGACGCTACACACTGGAATTTCAATGTTTAACGGCCTTAGAATAGATTTCAGAATGGGATTGAAAAGTATTATATTTAAGGGGTCAACAGAGTAACTGCGAAAATATTTTCTTATGTGAACGATTCTCAGTGAGGGAAAAATATAATATTTAAAGAGGTCATAGATTGTGATGTAGAATATTTAGAGTATTACGAGGAACAAGGCCTTGCAAGCAACAGTGAGGTGAAGCCCATCCCTCAAATTCTTCTCCACATTTTTTGTGTCTCCGGTATGCCACCTTGCTTACTGATTTTAAAGGAATTATAAATTATAAACGTGAAGAGCAGGAGAAAAAAGGGGGCGTAGTTGTGTGCGTAGCGCGGCTAGTTACAATATGAGGCTTTACACTTTAATGTAAGGTTTGCTTGATGCGGTACTACGTAAAGATATCATGCTCCTACTTGCCCGGTGGAGAGGTTTGGTTTACATAATCTTATCAGATACTATTCTTGCCCTCAAACATTCCGAGCAAGTACTCTCAACTTCCTATTAATATTACTTATAGTTGCTGCTGTCGTTCAACCATTTCAACAGTACCCATCCTTTCAGGCATCAACGTTCACGCGGCCAAGCGTCCACTACTAGACCCACAGTCCTTGTCATCTATAACCATTCGTACTACTCGCGTCCTGGCCTCCAACCACTGCGACATCCCTGGTAAAATCAAATCATGTCCAAGAGGATCCCCACCGCCAGTCAATCCACCCCACCAGAGGTACGAAACGCTTTTTACAAGCTTGTCTTTCTTTTTTTTTTTTGTCTAACTCGAATGTCGGTGAGCAGCTGCATCAAGCCACCCAGGAAAACCAGGACGACGACGTGGAAATGGACCCGCAGGGCAGAACAGCAAAGCATCTTGACCCTTACATGTTCCGTGACGGATTTAAAACGGATGATGAACTCTCCCAACTGCGGCGTCGCCACAAGACCGGAAAGCACCTTGAGAAGTACCACCGGAAGCAAAATGACGTGTGTACTCATATGTTGTGGATATGTCGAGTGTTGATCATCGTGTCTGTGCAGCTCATCAATTCGCTCTTGAAATCGATGGATGACCATACTAAAGAAGCCAAAGAAGATGAAGAAGCTTCTCGTCTGGCAGTGAGCTTACCCGTCGTTTTTTTTCTCAGTGCAACCCAAACCCTACGATGCAGATCAAAATCGCTGTCTGGGCAAGTCTGATTGCAAATTCCAGTCTCTGCGTCCTTCAGCGTACGTTGCCCAACACCTCGATATTATGTTAATGCTTGATAGAGTTCCATGACATACAGTTTATGCTGCTATCTCCGCGGTTTCACTCTCGCTAATCGCTACGGGTATTGACGCTTGTTTCGACTTTGGAAGCAACCTCTTTCTTTATTTCATTCACAAACAAGCCGTTAAAATGGATCTCAACAAATGGCCTGTCGGTGGCGCGCGGTTGGAAACTATCGGAAATATTGTTTACAGTGAAAAGTTTCGTCATTCTGGGTGATTTTTTCCGCTTACAGTTTTCTTCATTCAGGCTCTCTGTTTGTCCATCTCACTGGCTCGATCCTGATTATGGTTAATGTCCGCACAGCATGTCTTCGGTCAACCTAGTTGTGATTGTCGAGTCGGTTCGATCGCTAATGTCACAAGAGACTGACAAATCTTTCCACGTTGGTTCTATCCTCGCAGTCGCTGCAGCGTTAGGTGATAAAAGCTTGCGTCTTAGATTTCAGCTTGATTTTGACTGATGCATGGAAACGAATAATTGATCAGGAATTAAGAGTATCCTCTTCATATACTGCTATGGTTTGCGCTCCAAGTCAAGCCAGGTACATGTCCTCTGGGAGGACCACCGAAACGATATATTTATCAATGGTTTCGGTGAGTCATTTTATTGAGTGGATTGTCTTCCTCCTTGATGCCCATACTAGGTATCCTCATGTCCGCTGGTGGAAGCAAACTGCGGTGGTGGCTGGACCCTGTCGGCGCCATTCTCGTGAGCGCTCACGAACTTGTCCTTGTCGTTCTTGAGCTCACAGCGCCACCCAGATTGCCGCAGGTGTAGTCATCGTATGGGTGCGAACGATCTACGTACAGTTTGGTCTCCTTGCCGGGAAATCTGCACCAAAAGAATTTCTTCAACTCGTCATCTACAAGGCGATGACCTTCAGCGAGGAAATTGACAAAATCGATACTGTCCGCGCTTACCATAGCGGACCCGTACGTATTCTTTGGCTGATATAGATACTGTTGGTTTGTTGATGCTGTGGTTGGCAGGATTATTTTGTGGAAGTTGATATAGTGATGGAAGCTTCCACGCCTTTATGGAAGGCACATGATATTTCCCAACAGCTTCAAGATAAGCTCGAAGAGTTGCCCAATGTTGAACGCGCATTCGTGCACGTGGATCATGAGACGACACATTCACCCGTAGGTATCTTTTGTCCTCTCCATTGACGTTTACTGACCATCCCGGCGGCTTAGGAACATCGCAAGATGGTGTAAAGCACGTCTAGCATAAGACATCTATACCCATATCCGTACCCAATGACACTATGATGTCTGCTCATGCTTATGTTTGTCGTCGCTCTTGAAGCTGTTTCTTGCTAGCCGTGATTTGGACAGTGCTTCCGTCATTCCATTCTATTACATAGATGTCAGAACCATACATCATGTAGTATGCGCAGACGCCATTTTAATATAATGTAATACCGTCCGGAAGTTGGGCCAAGGCCGCAGACTGCCAATTTGCGATGGAATCATTACTTTGGTTGGCCAGTGTCTGCAGGGGTCGTCGATAGCTGATGTGTTCGTCATCAAGGCCATGGTTGATTCCAGTATATGACCGTCCATTGTCATGCAAGAAGTCACGCAGGGCATAGGTGTCAGCCGAGACCGCAATGTAATGAACGAGGTAGGATAAGATATCCGCAATCACCTGGAAGAGCAACGCGAATCTGGCGTCGAGGTCGCTTCTCCTGGGCCGTCGAGGGACCAGCAGGCCATACTTCGCAGGGCATCCAAGCACAAGAGCAACAGTCAGGCCTTGATGCATGGAATTTTACAAGATGCTCTGGTGGCCGTGACCCCACAGCCCCTGCAAATTTCCATCCCTGTGATATGTACTGCATCACACAATTTGAAGACCTTGGAAAAATCGAGGATTTATGGTGGGCGGAGCCGAGGACCCTTATTCGGAGGTGTCTCTGTGATGACTTGGCAAAGTAAAGGTTGCGTGGGCGCAATGCCATCGCCATTCTATCAACATGCCGTCCGGGACGAGGAAAGGACTTCCCCCATCAAGGGTTAGTGCATTGAAATCATCGTCCGGATCAGCATAGGATCAACCTTCTTCGGGGGGAGCGGTTGTATCGATAAATGGTGACACCGTAGGGATCGTCTCTCGACATGGGATGGCGATGTGGCAACGCGATATGCACTTGGGGAGAAGCTCGCCGTCTGCGTTTGTTTTCCACAGCAATAACGACCAAGTAACAGGATGGGGACAGGGAGACAGGATGTACAGCCTGCGTGAAGCAATGGTTGTGGATCTCCAGCGCTGCAGCGACGCTGAACAGACCCGATGGAACGAATACAGCCCGAGGTCCATCGCAGATCGCGTGCGTTGTCGACGAGTTTGTGAGTTTGTGCTAGCCCGCCGTCTTACGTTGGTGGAAACCGATAAACTGTGTGAGACTGCTCAGGCTGGTTGTGGCGACTTCAAGTTGAGAATGACAAAATAAGCAATTGCCACTGCCAGTGGTGTTTGATTCTGAGAGCAAGCTGTATTCTCCAGTCTCGGTTTATCTGCACTCGAACTTCCCCTGGGGTGCCTGCTTTACTTCTTAACGCTGAGCCTCCATCACCTACGACCATCGTGATTCGTGATACCCTTCACCGTGTTTGATACCACAACCAGACCAGATCCTAACGTCAACCCCAAGCTTTGAGACGCATTTACCCCGCATACTTTCTTGAAGCGCCCGATCATGGTAAGAGGATTCACAGCACCGGGGATTCCGCGTCTGAATCAGAGCGATTCCAGGACGCTCGTAACCAAGACCCGGAGGAGCTCTACGTGAAACAAGACAGGATCGGTATGTATCATCGACTTCTTCTCTCAGTGGCAGAGGGCTCACGAGCTGTGCTAGGGAAGGGCTCCTTTGGAGAAGTCTACAAAGGGTACGTTTCGTTTTTGTTCTAGTCTCGCCTCCTTAATATCCTACGGTATCGCTAGGTATGACAAGAGGACGCAGAAAACGGTCGCCATCAAGATTATTGACCTCGAGAGCGCAGAGGACGAGATAGAGGACATTCAACAAGAGATCCAGATTCTATCACAGTTGGACTCGCTCCACGTAACCAAGTTCGTCCGATTGCGCTATGTCACCTTTGTCGTGGATTGGATGAGATTAACGTGCAGCACTTCTTAACGCAAGATACCATGGTTCATATCTCAAGGGGTCTAACCTCTGGATAGTTATGGAGTATGCTTTGCATTCGTGGTGCTGTTTCCTTGCTCATGTCCTTTGACAGGTATTGCTCGGGTGGCTCCTGCTCCGATCTGGTATGATCACAGTTTCGGCGACGAAGAAGCTACTAAGCTTATGGATAGATGAAACCAGGAGTATTCCGAGAAGAGTATATTGCTATCATCGTCCGCGAACTTCTCCGTGGGCTTGAATACCTTCATACTGAAGGAAAACTCCACCGTGATATCAAAGGTACGTTTGCAGAGTCAGTTCCCCATATTGACAGCGCAGTGTCTGAGAGGCTTCCGACCTAGCTGCCAACATCCTTCTATCTGCAACGGGGGATGTGAAGCTTGCTGATTTTGGTGTTTCGGGACAACTATCCGGCACGCTTTCCGCCAAGAAGAACACCTTCGTGGGGACACCATACTGGATGTCACCAGAGGTAATCAAACAGAGTGGTTACGATCACAAAGCAGATATATGGAGTCTCGGTATCACGGCCATCGAACTCGCAAAGGGCGAGCCACCATATGCTGACCTACATCCGATGAAAGTGAGTGGCAGTGCTGTTTGCATAGCACGATGCCAGAATCCTGTACTGACAGGAACATGACCAACCTTTCTAGGTTCTATTCCTTATCCCCAAGAACCCTCCGCCGCAACTGGACAATCACTTTTCCAGACCGTTCAGAGACTTCGTTGCGTACTGCTTACAACGGGATCCTCGCGATGTATGTGTCAAATTTCCATCGAACCATCTCCTTGCTCTGGTGTGTAACCTGGAGTTCGACAGCGCCCAACAGCACGCGAGCTCCTCAAACACAAGTTTGTTCGAATGGCCAAGAAGACCAATTACCTCACTGAATTGATCGAACGTCACGAACGGTGGAAAGCCGAAGGCGGGGAACGGCTCGAGGAGGAGGAACAAGCCGTGAATCAGGATCTGTAAGCCATTTCTACTCACGTTATTCCCGAAATGCTCATTTTTATCTCACAGACCTGCCAGCGGAGACCCTGAGGACTTATGGGACTTTGGGACCGTTCGACACGCCGGGAGACCTGGGACGGTTGGGCGCGCTACCAATTCAATCAAAGTCTCTGGGCCACCTTTGACATGGGAGATGGACGGGTCCACACGTTCTAACTCGTCCGTCACGACGAAGAGGGCTTCTGTTTCATCAATGACTAAGACTGAGCTCCCTTCCCTTCCTTCATCACCCCAACCCTCACGCGCTCCGAGCGTGTACGAGCAGACCACCGTAAGGCACATGCCAATTGGAGGCCCAGTTCCCGCCAACGGTCAGGGTACACATGCGAAAGAACTCTCTGACGAGGACGACTACGATGACCAGTATGCGGACACATACCCCAGAGGAGCAAGTATTATTCAGGAGAAGCGCGAAATCGAGGATGACGAGGAGCTACCTGATACCACCATGCTCGATTCCGTCATTTTACCTGCATTAGCTTCAGTAAGCGTTCATCTTCATGTGCCACTTGATCTCACTCTATGCGCTCCTCAGCTATTCCCTCGTGTATCAACGCAAGAAGCTCGTGTCGCGCTAAGCGCTTTGCAACGAGCTTTCACAGAGGCCGAACGCATTATACCGGGCGTTACGTTGGAACTTGTAAACGAGATTGTTGATTCCGTTGAGCGGGTTGAGGATGACCGCCAGTGATCGGTATCTAGAGTCAAGACCAGGCACAATATTCCAGTCGCTTTGTTGCTTGCTATTCTCTTTGCACACGTCACATTTGGACATCCCAATTACCACTCATCAAGCACAAAGCAAACCTGTCTACTATCGTCAACCCCACTATAGCAAATTGTACTGTCAATCTTGACTGATTGTAATTTTCATGGGACAGGGAGGTTGGAAAGTGTTTGTGGCTACCTGAGTGTCATTCGGGGAAAGGGTGATCAGGCGGCATGTGCCATCAGGTTTTGCTTGTTCAGCTATCCGGGTTTACAGCACGTTTCTTCTTAGCTGACGAGGGGCCCTTCTTCTTTACCCGAGTCACCTTGATAGGTTCTGGGGTGCTTGCGCGAGTGTGGTCTTCTTCTGGAACCTCGTACTGATGGAAAGATGGCAACGTCGGGGGTGGTGTCAATATGCGCTCGAATAAACTTGGTGTTTGCTGTCGAGATACTGGTGCTGACTCTTGACGGGGTGACGTTGAAACGACGCCCTCTGGCATTTCACCTTCCTTCTCGACAACAAAGCGGTGAGGCCCCGATCGGGAAGCACTCGCCCGAAGTGCAAACAGGCGGGGCTCCTCTGCAATGAACAAGTGCGTAAGTCACATCAGCGCCGTAGATATTCATAAATGCATCATCACCTTTGAGCGGCGCTGGCGGCAGTTCATCCAGTCGCACCACCGGTATCGAGTCGACATCATCGACAGCGGGCTTCTGAGATCGATCGTCGGTGATATAGTACGGATCATCTCGCATTCGTTCTAAGCGCTCCGCCTTTAGCTGGGATCCATTCACATGATTCAACTCAAAGCACGGGCACGGCTGGAGGCATCTCTGACTTACCCGCTCTCGCTCTGCTCTTTCTTCAGCGGTTTCATCTGGTTCATCAGGTATAAGTTCTGTGGGAGGAGAATCTTCCTTGCGCTTCTTCTTGCCTCCTTTAGCTTTCGTCCGATTCGACGGCTCTTTCTCCTTTCCTTTCTTACTCTTCTTTACTTTCCGCCCAGCTACCTCGTCGTCATCGTTATCCAGAGGTTCCTGCATAGACGGTACAATCCAAGCGTCGAGGTCAAGGCCATCCGGGATGGGTACGCTCTCCTGAGCGGTAGGTGCGACGGGACCAAGTTCATATGAGGAGAACAGCGGATGGATGAGATACAAGCTCTTCGGGTAAGTGGGTTCTGCGACGGGGTCGAAAGCAAAAGAGGCTGTGTCTGTATAGCCATTCTCTGCTCCGGCTCGATGTGATGCAATGTCGTGCTTAACGAAGGTGAACAACTGCAGAATATTTGCGGCCTATACGTCGAGGTAATTTCAATTTCCGGATATGATGCAGAGACCGACAAAGTGCTACTGACCCGCTCCTGAACCTCAATATGTGGGCTTGAGACAAATTCTTCCATTTGTTCGATCATAGTCTCTACAGCGCTCTTGACTTTCTCCAGGAGGTCATGTGTCCATTGCTGGGCGGCTTCCGTAGCCCAGTACCCGAAGATTTTACTGGCAGCTTGGATGTACACGGCAATGATTTCAGGGTCCAACGAGGCGACGCCGGGGTGCAGGAGGTAAGGAAGAAGTTCTTCAGGTGCCAAGAGCTCGCTATGAGTGACATGTCAAAAGATAGCATGTGTGCATGTTCAGAAGTAACACGCACTCGCAATACTCTCCACATATCCACGCAGCTGCCCACAGCACCTCAGAACAGCTCCCTGGTTGGCCAGCGTTCAATAAAAGCGTTGTGTCAGACAGAATCTTGACCATCAACTTCACGGAATATGCTCGTGCTGCCCTCACACGACCGGCAACATCGACCAATTGGTCGCGAATTTGCGCACCGACATCCACGTTCGAGACGTAGGCAAGGTCAACAAGGACGGAAAGATACCACTCGAAGTCGGTGATGTTGTCGTAAGTCGAGCTGGAGCACATGGTCATTATACGCTGCGAGAGGACGAGACGGTAGGCGGAGGATTGTGAGGGTGCAGAAGGAGGTTTAGAAGGGACGGAAGGGACGATGTGTTGGGATAACGATTGAACTGCTGAAGGCATGGATGAACTGTCGGGTTGAACAAGATGAGACAGGACTTGCTGGACAATCGATTGCAAATTGTCTCTCGTCACCTACATTGTATTTGTGGGACACTTGAAATACGGGGAAGCGAAGATGACTCACAAGGGCTGTCACAAGATCAAGAGCACGCATCCTGATACTTATGTCGTCGTCGTCGACGCTGGCAAGAATTGTGTCTTGATGTTCTGCAACCAACTCCGGGTGTGTAGGGACTATCTTTACCATCGCAAGCAGTGCAATATACTTCACTACACACTTGATTTATCAGCGAGTGTCAACGAGCTTCATGATTGGATACCGACAATTCTGATCAGCGTCCTGAAGAAACGCAGCAAGCTTTGAGACACAGGATCGAGCAAGAGATAAACCCGAAGGGCCTTGAAGCATATTCCCGATGATGCAGGTATGCACACATTCATAGAGGAGAGAAATCGCAGAGGTGGTAGAGATTAAGTCCGTTATTGGAGGTTGTAACTTCTTGACCAACCGTGGTTCGTGGGGAGAAAGGGAGCCGAACTGCGATGATGTCAGTGCGGCGATCCCAGAGACACGGAGAAAACATACCACTTTGACAATCTTTATGAGCATCCAGTTGTTGGACGATGTTGTTAGCAGATGGAATAGCTGTGGAGCGAGAGGAAGATAGTCCTGAGAGTTCCGCCGAGCAAGCTCGCACACCACATTGATGGTTGCAGACACAACTCCTGAACGGTAGGAGTCAGTGACACTCCAAGGTCGCCCACTTATGCTGACCTGGATCTGGATCGTCAAGTCTCTCCTGTATTCGGCTCATGCTCTGACGGAGAGCGTCAGGATATTTCTCGCAAACCTTATACAGGGTCAGGATGGCTCTCTTGCGAATATGCGGGCGGGAATGGTTGAGCATCGCGATCAGTTCTGGGCTCAGATCTCGTGCGAGGTCTGTTGTCACAATGTGAGATACGCCGTTCAATGTGACGGATGCATCAGCGGGACTAGAGCTCAGATCCTAAATCAATGAACATGGTGCACTGGTGCCCACGACCAGGAACCCACCTTCTTGAGTAAGTTTGTTGTGAGCATCAGCACATCTGTGTCCTCGTTGAACGACTGCACGGCCGCAAGATATCCGACAGTCTTGAGATGGATCTTTGAGGATGACATGACCTCTATGACGTAGAATGAGGCCCAGCTCATGTCATATCCTAGCATGTCAAGCTGTAGTTGAGACAATCACCTCCCTGCACACGCATCACGAGTCGAAATGGCACGTACATATGTGAGCTTCATGACAGCACCGGCCTTGAGTTCCATATCTTTGCTCTTAATTTCGCGCCTGATCTCCTCATTTGCCTGAGATATGAACTTGACTTCGTCGTTCTTGTTAGCCCGGAGGCCTCGGATGAGGTCCTGTAGGGTTCGCTCCCACATTTTTGATAGACCCGATCAAAGACAAGTCGGAGACTGTCTCGACACCGCGTGTTGTTACTGCAAGGGCCCGTTGATGGTGTCCTGTAGCTCAGGGAACCGATGTAGAGTCGGCACGGTGCTGGGCAAGTACTTCAAGACAAAGCGTAGCGGTCACTAGTTGGTGGCTGTGGTATCTGGTTCTCGTCACTCATCGATATGACGCAGGACAACGCTGGCTTGCTCTTCAAGCTCAAGCTTGAGTGAAGAATCTTCGCTCATCTTAAATCAATCCTACCAACCGCTTCAGCCTCGAGTATTCATAGTTGACAGTGTTCATCTGATATTTGTGTGATATACAATCTTTCCTTGTTGTAGGGCCAGTCACTCTGGAATTTTTGTGGAGTCTTGTTGGCTTGCATGCAAAACTGCAGCTTTGGGAGCTTGTCGAGCGAGGGTGTTGATGATAGCGTGGTTTCTACGTCGTCGAGATGGTCATGTTGTCTTGTCCAGACTGTCCTCACAGGTGTATAAGAGGCTACCACACCCACCAGCAGGTCAGCAACAGTACCAACCTGATTTTGACATACAGACCTACGTGACCGGAGAAAAAGAAAGTCTCGGAAAATACATTACGAACACCACCACCCCCACCACAAGTGAACGCAGCAGGACACGTCACCTACCTCATCGCGGCCAATAGAAGCAGGTCCCGTACCCTTAAACAATCCACGCCCAGCCCGGATGTGCATACGCTCCCTCTTTTGTGTACGAGATGTCTGCACTGTTGCAGCTTCTTCCACAAATCCCCTTTACTCCCGCACGGAATATATGCGCCCGCTGTACCGAAGATAATTCGTCTGACATGCGCATGTAAGGGATGGAGGTGACAATCTGGTTTATATGGGGCCTTTCGGATCCATGATGAACGTCGATGTCAACGACCAGGAGCGAAGACGGCTTTGTGGTAAGCTATTTTCGACAGTCTATGAGTTTGGTACGAGGCAGCCTCGGTTGAATAGGCCGTCTGCATGCCAAGTTTGCCCGTGCCATTTCTCGCGATATGTCCCTAGTTCTATCGGGCCACCGGATTACTTGAATTCCACGACAGCATGCGAAGACGACGAATCCTGCAGACTAAAAGGCAACTGCCTTTGGACATGATATGGTGAGATGGGTACCCATAGTTCGTTGAGTAGTGCATGTGACTGGTAGTTGTCGAGGACAGGCAAAGTGTGGGACTCGGTGAATGACCATAGACACATCTCGACGGTAGCGTCTTGTACATTGATTGTTTGGGAGGCTTGTCGTTACTATGACCCATGATGCCGCTGCAGGGTCCTTGCTTGGCATTTTCCCCTTGAATGGTCTGGAATGTCGACGGGCGATGCCCACCGCCAAGGATGGTGGTGGGGTTAAGCCTTGAAGACGCAGCGTGGCAATGCCAGCTGATACAAAGCCTTTCCTGAATCGGCGATCACAGAATCACTCTCATGTAAAGACCTTTGAAAGGGCGATTCGAGACAAATTATTGGGAGCTCTCTTTCTCTTTGGCGGCCAGAATAAACACTCGTTCACTCGTTCTTCCTTCAAGCATCCCTCTTGCGTACATCTCCGATTTCCTCATTGCATTTTATGGACGACGCACCGTCGCCGTCCCTCTCCCCCTCTTCTTCATCAACTCCCTCTCCCTCTCCCTCACCCACCGTGTCCTCAGTCCCGGATCTTGCCTCCACGGACCAGGAACGTAGCTCGACAGAAACCGCAATATTTACCATCTACTCCATGTACGGCGACCAAGAAGCCCGGGCCAGCTGGTCTGCCTCAGCCTTCGAGGGCAAGTCTCAAGAACTCGACCTATCTCTCGGAGACAGTTTCACTTACGGGAGCTTTTTTAATCACACCAATGCATATTCCCCAAGTACAGATTCGACTTGTATCGATCTCTCACCAAATTCTCGGCCATTTAGCAAATTGGTGAATCCTCATGAGATGGCGCATCTTTCGATCCCCTCGAGCGGTTCCTCTCAATTGCCGTATCCTCGTCCCACCTCGGGTTATTCAGCCTCCCCTCCCAAGGCAAGGGACACGCTCGAACTTCCTCCACGGTCATTGCGCGTTTTGCCTGGCCAGAATCGCCCCAGGAGCGTGGCTACTTCACATAGTTCACAAGCCGACTCCGAGGGCACTCCCCATCATCCTGTACAATTTACTCCCCTTCCCACACCCCCTCATAGTCGTCCTCCATCCGTCGTCAGAAGAACCGACTCTCCTGTACCTGAACCCACCTTGCTTCTCACCCCACCGCAACCGACATCTTCTTTGGCACCGCCCCGGTCCTCCCAAACTCCTTCTTCTTCTCCAACCACAAAGCAGCACTCAAAGTTGAGCTCCCCCTCCAGCAAAACGTCCCTTGTTCCCTCGGAAGGCGAAGATTTGGATGCTTTCCATGTCCGAAGTACATACGCTCAGCTCGACGCAACCGGCGTGAGAGGAGACGGGTATGAAGAAGGAGTGGAACGCACGCGTGCTCGACTACGCGCTAGCCGAGCGAGCGAACTTCGCCCTGAGGCCGCCCTGAGTTGCCCATCAGAGAGACTACGGGATCTTCTTCCTGAGGAACTCAATCTCCTCTCTAGCCTAGATCGGTGAGCTGAACTTGAGGATGCTCTGTATCCTTACATCGCTCATTATATTTCCTCAGCTATGGCTTCTTCACCATTACCTCCCATGATCGACTAGTCCGGCTACCGTCAGCACCTCTACGCAAATGCCTAAGTACTGTGACTGCAGGGTCAAAAACAGCCCCCAGTCACGCTGTGTCCGTCAGCTCACTACCGCCACCATCATCTCCGCTCAAGGAGGCCGAGCGCATAGCCAAGTGGGGGAGAATGATGGAAGTCCGCTCTCGTGATCGTGGTGGAAATGTGGAATCATGGGCCGTGAAACCGTTCAAGGCACACAAACTCCGCCGGCGCGTCTACAAAGGCATTCCTGATCGCTGGAGAACTGCAGCCTGGGAAATGCTTATGACGACCTATTCAAAGTCAGGACATGAAGAAGCTGCCAAGCTGGGGGAATGCTACCAGGGGGACCTTGAGAAGCCATCCGGTTATGATATACAAATCGATCTTGATGTGCCGAGGACAATCAGCGGACACATCCTGTTCCGTACGCGTTACGGTCTGGGGTAAGGGCTGTTCATTCATTGAGCTGTGTTTCACTGACATGTGCCATTAGTCAACGCTCCCTTTTTCATGTCCTGCATTCGTTCTCCCTACGATGCGGGCAGTGCGGCTACGTACAGGGCATGGGTCCAATAGCTGCCACCCTTCTCTGTTACTTCGCACCTGAAAGGGTCTATGCAGCCCTTACGCGTCTGCATGACGCCTACTCCATGCACACAGTCTTCTCTCCCGGTTTCCCTGGACTTCTAGAGACTATCTATGTTCAAGAACGAATGATGGAGCTGAAGATGCCTGCTGTTTATGCTGCTTTCAGAGAGCACATGATCTCCACCACATCATATGCTACAAAGTGGTATATTACGCTGTTCGCCAACTCCGTGCCTTTCCAGACACAGTTGCGGTTGTGGGATGCATTCTTGTTTGATGGTCAAGATGTGTTTGTCGCTGTCGCCATTGCCATCGTATGGGCATATCGAGGTGGGTGTTTCTCGCAGTGGACACGACAACCCGTCACCTGACGTAGGTGAATCATATAGATCACATCACGTCCAGCTCAGCCAACTTTGAGACGGTGCTTTCGCTATTGTCGTCTTTCTTTGTTCCTGAAGACGAAGACTCCCTGCTCTCTTGGATCGAGCAGCTGTTAAGCGATAAGAAGCTCAGAGCGCAGATAAGTCGCTGGCGGCAAGATTGGAATCAACTTGTCTCCTCAGGAAAGGATGGTGGTGCCCTTCTATAGCATCAACTAACATTTTTTCACTCGCATGCATCGGTCATAGGCAAGCTTTGCTCTTTCCGCTCTTCTAGTTCGTGCTCTTTTATACCTCTATAGTATGGTCAGCCTTGGAACTTTTCTCTGGAACACTTAGTCTAGAGTCCTGACAGTATATCTGTTCTGTATTCCCATATCTGGTAATCAGGGGGTGTGCACCCAAAAAAAAACTGGCAATCATGTCCAAAATGCTTTGTAACAATCGACCTGAATTAAAAGGGCTTGTATAGTTTAACCTACCCGTTTCGAGTTCTGATGTCCATCCTAAAAGCGAGAGCAATCTGCTTCGTTGTGCGGACTCTCGACAGCAGGAACTTGAAAGTCTTGGTCCAATCATCGGCTAACTTGATCTTCCTCTCCTTCAGACGCTGTCCCCTTCTGACCTCCTGCTATCTTCCAGCTGGTCGTCACAAGCACGATCGTGGCTACCAAGAACGAATACGCCAAACTGATGATCAAGCCAACCCATAATCCAACAAGACCCCAGTGCCGCGAAAACGCGAGATACAATCCGAGAGGAATGCCTGTACAACATGGGGTCGACTAACAATCCCAACAACGCACAAGAAAGGGTACATACCCAAGAAGCAGTCCGCACTGACGGCCATCACGCGTTAGAAAATGCTCAGGCCATAATCATAATGTCCAGGTCCTTACCTAGCAATGAGCGCCGGAAATACGGTGCTTTTGCCCATCGCTGCTAAGGAGGCGTCTACCCACGCCCCGAGTCCGTGGACAGCTTGATAGATCGCTATGGTTGGTAAAACGGTAGACACGCTCTGAACGATGACTTGGGACACGTCGAATCTTTTGGGTTCGGTGGAACGGGTGCGCGACCCTACTCACCCAGATCGTTGTTGAACAGTGCTCCCCAAGAAGACGCTGACGCGATGAGGATATTTCTGTAAAATGTATTAACATCCAAAGACCTCGACGTCCTGCGTCACAGATATAAGCGGACCTTATAACAATGACCCCTCCCAGAGTCCCGACGAACGCAACACAGGCTGCGATTTTGGCACGCTGCACGTCGCCTTTGGTGACCCACTTCTTCATCCTGGTTAAGAAATCCTCAGATTTATACAGATGGAACAATAGGTGAGTTTCGTTACCGGTCAGATGAAGCGCTACTGATCGCTTTTGGAGCTTGGTAGAGAGTTGTGGCTGTCGCGAGTAATACTGCCTGCGTGGCAAGAGCATTTGGACCCAGCCTAAGAATGTCTGGGTAACTCTCGTCAGCAGTACAAATAAAGAACATACATGCTGGCGACAACTGCAAAAAAACAAGAGGTTGTAAGGAACAATTTAAGGCGGGCCCGTATCTGTGAACGTACGTCCTCCAAGGTCCTTTGACCACAGCTGTGAGGCGCTCTTGAGAACACCGGATATGCCTGCCGAAGCTAACTCTCCCATACCATCAAAGAATGACATTACTGATTGATATTGCGATGAACCGGGAGAATCGATAGCACTCGTCGGAGAACCCGAGTTGCTCTCCCCATTCACGGAAATTGCTTCTTCATCGACAGCGTGGTGGTGTCCGAGAACGTAATCCGCTTTTTCATGCACCGCTCGCTGGACAATGTAGACGACCATCATACCGGCGATGGCGTTGTGGCTCAGCGCGGTAGAGAGCGGGGCACCAGCGAAGCCGAGGCGAAGCGCAGGTATTGGTCCATCGACTATGAGACATAAGTACAATGACATTCAATTTCCGAAGCCTCGGAGTCTCCAATCAAAACAACTTACCCAGGAGATAATTCAGCAACATGTTCAAAGGTGCAGTGGCGGAAAGGATGCATGTATGCACATTTGAGAGTCCTTCATGTACAAAAGCATCTGTACCACAACCCAGTCGATTGAACATGGATTTTACCTTGGGATGTTAGGTATCGCCTGCTTTGATCATTAGTGTTGGCTCACGGACGCCGTGCTTTTGACCCACTTGGCTATTTCTCCCATTGCATATCCCGGCATGCCTGCAGCTGCCACCGTCAGGTACTGGCTCGCAGCTGCGGCAACAGCTGGGGTCTGATCAAGTTTCGACAGCAGGGCAGCAGATTGAACCGTCCAGAGATTTGTGATCGGCTGCAAGAATCACATTAGGATTAACTGTCCTATGTTGGAAGGAGGAAACGCTTGTACGTACAACTAGTGCTATGCCGGTGATGAGTGCAGCCCTGGCGCACCACATCCTCGCGACACGGCGGTTGGGAGCCGTCGCGAGTAGCTTGTCAAGCGCACTAAAGGCAAAATGTTAGAACTTTCACTTGCTCGCGCAGACAGCCCAACAATGAGCGGAAAGCACCGATATATGGAGCAAGCTCATTGGAGAAGTACCTGATGAAGCCCTGTATAACGCTATATCCCGTCACGCTTGCCACAGCTGTGCCAATGGTGCTCGCAGCAAGATCGTTGGTTGAAAGATGTCCCAGAGAAACTGTGGGTGCTATCAACAGCGAATGCTCCTGTACGTGTGTACTTGAGGCCATGCTGAGTACTTCCGATTCTTGGGCGTAGTCTGCAACTTACAATAACCACCCGCCACCATCTTTGGCGAGAACGTAGCATTCCACGAGGGTTTTGAAAAGAAGTCCGTGGTCTGCACTTTTATTATCTAGAGCGTCGACATCAGGGAGGCGATCCAGGAGAGGGGCTAATAGACGGCGAAGTATTCCCTCGGCCTGCTGAGTCGCAAAACCCTTCGGATCGCGAAGAACGCCAAGCAGCGGAGTCGCCTCGGTAATGGACGGAGGTTCAGTGGCGTACCGCGTCGCGATGTATGGGCCCACAATCGGAAGATTCGAAATAAAAGTGATGCTTACGGCGCGTACGTTGGCTTGTACTAATGCTGATGCCCTGTCTTTGGTGTCTTCGGCGAGGGAGGTAACCGTAGACGTCGCTATGACATCTCCAGGTAGCGTGACATTGTTGCCAGTCGTCGATTTAATGAGACTGGGGGGTTCTGTGGCGCACCGTGTGGCAATGTACGTGCCTACAATCGGAAGCTTGGAAGCAAAAGTGATGCTCACGGCACGCACTTTGGCTTGTAGCAATGCTGACGCCCTGCCTTTGGTATCCTCGGCGAGGGCGGCAACCATAGAGGTCGCTGTGACATCCCCAGGCAGCGAGTCATGGTTTCCGGTCGACAATTTGACGACACTGGTGGCCACTCCCTTTACTAGCGAGGAAGAACGTTGCTTCGAGCCTACAACCGGAACCAGGTTGATAGAGATCGGGAGCTGAGGGATCGAGGAAACGAACACGGCGCCACCTTCTGCTTGAATTAGACCCGAGACAGCAGACTGTAGTAACACTCCCACAGGAGCTTCGGCTGCCTCTGCACTTGAGCTGGCTGAACTGATGTCCATGATAGAAAGCATCTGGTCTGCAACGGCCATCGAGTCCGTATATATGCCGTCGAGACCCTTCGGAGAAACAACAGTGATGTTTTCCTCGATGGTTTGAAGGATAACTTGCTGAAAGGACATCCCAGCAGGAGTCTGCAACTGGTACAGTGGGGGCATCCACCAACAGGGCTTTCGGGATCGCCGGGAGAAGACCTCCATGAATCACCCCATCGCGTTCAGGTTAAGCGAGGGCTGTAGGTAATAACGGGTTCTTTTGGAAACGATGGAGCGTACGGCATCAAAGTCGTTACCGACACTACTATGCTGGGGGTTCTGTGGGGGCAAAGGTGAGCTAACAATTCGTGATACGATTTGCAACACCTTCAATTTCGCCCCTTGAACTTGCCAGTGAGTGCAATTTCCCTGAATGCTCAACAAAAATTGGAGGTCAAGCTGCGCAGCTTCCGTCAAGTTCGATTCCGAGCACGAACCCGATCGGATGCGAGCAAGTTACCTTGCGACTATACCCGATAAAAGTAGGGCCCCTATCCTTTGGTTGAGTCAACCTTGAATAAGTAAAGATGTATTATCACGTCTAGAAACCAATATCGCCATGCCTTCGGCCTGCTTTAAAAAGCCACAACTCCTTTTCGCAACTGTGGGAACGATTATTCCTCGTCCTCGCCTAGGTTTTCACTAGAATGTCCATCACCGTCCTCGTTCTCGCCATATCCATCCACAAGCCCCCACAGCGCATTTGCCAGTTCCCTCACCTCATCTTCCTCTAATCCCACAGCTGAAAGTGCGCGATCGCGCCGTTTCGCCATGCTCTCCACAAAGGAAGCAAAACTCGATAGAGAGCCAGCGATAGATGGGGACGTTGAAAGAGAGGACATCATCTTGAGGGCTTTCGGCCGAGGACCTGGGAAGATGGAGGGGAAAGAGGTTGGAATAGGGTAGCTTGGTAAATGGTCCCTAGGCGCCCGTACCCTGTCAGACTATATGCGAGGATGGGGAAATCCCTTACCATCTGAAGATCGGTTCCCTCAGTGCATGGGATTCGTTCCATGTGTTGAAAGCTGCCAAGTCCTCCTGCGAGAATCCACGGTAGACATCTCGGCGTGCAAAAGATGTATGATCACCCTAATATAACCCTAAGGTCGGAGAAGCCAACATGTTTCTTTTAACTTACGTTGGAATGCAAGGATAAACTTGCGATGTCTTGAAAGTCATCAGCAATCAAAGAACCCTGTGAATACAAGGTCCCGCCAAGAACCGCAAAAGGAGACGACTGCCTCCAGTTCAAATGCCCTATGAAACTTTGAAGGTTCTCGATGCTTCCTCTCAACCTGTTCATAGATATTAGCTCTGTGATCCACTGCCGAAGGTAAGGTAAAGGCAACCTCAACGGGAGGGTTGCAGTTTCCAAGTGAGACGATAGAACGGCCGAGGATTGATACAGGGATTTGTGCTGTTTTCATTAGTTTCGGATGGAAAAAAATCAGAAAGCACGTACATCGATACGGTGTCCAGAGAACCAGGATCCCCTCTCCCAGCAAGGAGGGGGCAAGATCGGAGCAGTCAGATCACAAAGCTCACCGAGGCTGCGCATTGATAGACCGTCATTGAGAACCTGCTTGATCTGGAGAGACTATTGACATGGCAATTTGTTTGGCTGGTGGCATCGACACTGATTTGAATAACTCACGTTTCCCAAATTGACATCGTTAGGCGCGATGTTTGAAAGACAAGCAAAAGAGAGTATTGTGGCTTTTGGATACTCGTCGCGAAAAGCAGTTAGAAGGGAGTGTGAAAAACCACCGAAAGTTGGTACGTCTTGTATCATTTGCACACCCTGGAACCGTTCAAACATTATTGATAAGCAACAGAGGCCATTGTACCTGGAAGTTGTGGCAGTCTTCTATCAGAAGGCGAAGGGACCCCTCCATCAACTCTGTATCCTGCGCTCTTTGTCAGTGCAAAGCAGCGGACTAGGTTGGGTACATACTTCGTCATAACGCCGAAAGATTTCTTGACTGGCGCTCCAGTTGCTTTCGACAGTCTCGAATGCATCAGGAACAGCCTGGATTGACTTGGGATCAAAGGAGACGCGGCTGTAATCTGACCAGTATCTGATTTTTGTATCAAATACTTTTCCTTCTTCGACACTATCGAGGCCGTCTTCGTGTTCAAGGAGGGAATGATATTCGCTCTGAGCTATTTGTTCCTGCTCCCGGTGAATCACATCCCCGTCCCTAAGATGACGGAGACCACAGCGGTCATTCTATGAATTCCAATAGCCCGCAAAGTGCTCACCAAGTTGCTTGCGAATTACGTGCCTCCTCCACTCGTACGGGCGGATCCTTTGTTAAAGTCCCGAAGTTCGCTTTGCGAAACCATGGTGCATGAGCTCAAGCACGAGTCTCCTTCACAGAAACCAGCCGCACATTTGTGATCGAATGCGAGGAGCCTCGGACACAACGTAGGCTCTTTCTATCAACAACATATGCATCAATGATAAGCCGGCGCTGGCCGTCGCAAGCGGGCTGACGTACATGAGTATCGCGGCCCTCTTTGAACGAGATGCTGAAATCCGCCACGGATACGTGATCGTCATCGTAAGTGAAGTAACTCTCCTGTGTGTTCCAATAGTGGGTTCCGGCATAGTTTGGAAGTGAACCCGCTTGTATGTGTATGATCTCCCTCATGGGTGTTGCTGGGATTTTGAATCAGAGTGGTGGTGGTTAATGGTCAAGCAGTTCATCATTCCCCTTCAGACTCACGCGGCGTCTGCCACTGCTTTTTGACCGTGACCTGCCAACTTGTATATATATCATAGCTTTGGCCTCACATGAAGGATCCGAGCCATCTGACGACAGTCAAGGGAATTGGAAGGAACGGGGCCGACTGCCACATCCTTCGGCTCTGTATGGAGACTATCATAATGGTCGACTCAAGCTCATTTCCGGCAGTCAAGCAGAGGCCACGGGCGCCGCTATCCGCTACAATAGTGCTCCTCCGGAGATGTAAACCTCAGGTTTCTGAACGTGATCACCGATCCAACGTGGACTCGGATGGAGTTTTGGATTTCTTCGCACGAAAGGACGCTCATTGAAGACAAAACGGCGTCAATTCTCGTCAGATCCAGCTCCTGCATGCGGTCACTACGTTTGTGTGTTCCATTTCATTATATTGTCAGGGGATGATGCTAAGATTTTAACGAGCACACGAAGAGCGAGTTGTTCGCGATATCGAGTCCTGCTTGTGGACGAAACACCAGATCATCATCGGGTGCTTGTAGGGTCAAACGCAGGTCCTCCATACTGCCCGCGGACAGCACACATATAAGGACGGAGGTCATCTCCCCACGCAAAATGAATTTGACACGAGTTGCAACCAAATGGCGTATTATGCGTATGAAAAACGCGGCTCGTCACTAGCCATTGACCGTTTGCCGCCCATCTACAGTTCACCAAACCTGTAGAAAACCTGGAAACGGTTTTATTTTGGTATAGCTCAGGGACCTGCCTTTTTCGTCAGTGTGTCTACCAATCACAACTCTGCGTTGCACGGCGAAAGCGTCAACGCTATCTCCGATGCCAGTGGCACAGAAGATCCGAATCTATACAGAACGGAACACGGGGTTCACACTAGGAGGCATCGCACGCTCTCGCTGCTGATAACGATTGAGCATACCAACTCGAGCAAGGGCACGCCTTTCGGATCTGGGTCAGTCCTCTCGTTGCACCCACGGCCTACATCAAGAGGTGAGCGGAAATAACTCTCACAACACTAAGATCGCAGTTCTTCGAGGGGGAGGCGTGTGAGGCGTGATTATAACACTAAAATGCAGAGGCAGCTATGCTAGTACACAGAAGCTTCGAAACTCGTAGTATGATTCCAAAGTACTAGATGGGCACCCGCGAGAAACTCTCTTTCCCCAGCGGAATGTACTGCTTTTGACAAGTGAACAGCTCGTTTCTGACCACGCGACTGCGCAGCGGTGGGAAGGTTGTTCTCATTAATAGTGTCTGGAGCAATAAGAGTGAATGGTGGGCGGTGTTGAACACCAGACCTCCTTTCCTCTAACTCGGAAATTTCAAGTGAAAGATAGATGTTATATGGAAGGGGGAGACCCACAGGTTTTCCGGGATGGGCATATTCTGGGTGACGAGGGTCAATGTGAGCCTCCATATCGTAGCGCCAGACTGCTGGCTGCCACTCAGTGTTGCGTCCACGCTGCGTGCAAAGTTTGCAGGCACAAGTGCGGTTATCCGAGCCTGTGATTGCACTACCATACTGAAAGGTTCTCGCATGAGGGCAATCTATCTCGGTTCGAATTCGACCACTGGTGAGCCTGATCATTGGTGAACAAGTGGAGAGGCCGAAGCATGCGACACGAAATCCATCACAGTACGGGCACCTGCGACTCGGACATGTTGGTTAACTTGACTGTCTAGAATGATCCGATCGTGGTATCGAGTCGCGAAGATTCTCTGCTGAGAGCGGGCGCGCAGCTGTGTTCAAACTTGGCGTTACGGGGTGCAGAGCCTCCTAGCGCTCACCTCTTGGCCTACATGCCAGGGCTGCCATGAAGGCGCAAATTGATGAAAACCCTTCATGTCATTGAGATGGTTTCAAGCACCGACCCAGCAATTGTTCGGGCCGTACCTGCAATCGCTCTGGGATCTCGATGGCACCTGACACGTTGTAAGTCTACAGCTTACCTACTACGTGTGGTGCTAGCACGGTGCTATTCCTCGAAGCGCTCTAACTAAGTTCCTTGGATATACAGCACCATAAATGTGCCATCAGAGACAGCGTCCCTTTACGTTGCCGCTTTCTCTTGCCATGCAACGCGGAGGTGTGATCGGTAGACACACTGACGAAAAGGCAGGTCCCTGAACTATACCAAAAGAGTCTGCTCGATGAGCGCTTAGATTTGTCGATGCCGGCCTGAGTGATGCGTGGGTCGCAGAATGATTGAACACAAGACGCAATGACGGGTCAAAATGATGATCAAATAACACGGGATAGCCTGATCAATAGCAATGAACCCTAGATCATCTTGATGGTATGTACCAGTACTGACCCATGTAGCATACACACTCAAGTTGACCATGCATCAGCATCTAAGCGTTCACGAAACATTTATTGATGAACATACAAGACGTAGCAACGAGGCAGTTACATGATATCCGAACACCCATTAATATTCCAGCTAGTGGCATCCGATTGAAAGTGCACGCCGCATGTGTGATCAATTTCCGGCGCTGGCCTTGATGGATATATTGAATAACTGGGACATTTTTTTGGGCTCAGTTATACTCTTTTCATTCAACCAGTACTGGTTGCACAAGAATCCTACACTCTGGCTTCTATGATTGGACGAGCGACAGTGGTAGTAAAGCACCCTCATGGGAGCCACATCTCTGGAATAGCAGACTCACGTCTTCGGAGGAGAGTTATACTCCACCGTTTCTGTGAAATCCTGGTTTACAGAAGGGTTGGATTGTACACGATCAACACGCAACACGAGTCAGAGCTTACGGTCGCGCGGTCATGTCTCCAGCGCTAGTTCAAGTTGATACTCCCTGCATCTTTCTACCGTCATTTTGTGATGGAATCATGGATTGTTTTGGGCGTAGCCTTGTCAATCAGTACATGCATCTTGTGACCTTGAATGGATGTCATTTTGTGGGTCTCAGCGCTGGAAAAAAGTGAAGCTTCCAAGCAAACACGCACCATGATGTATAGTCGGACGCAATTAGCCCATTTTGGTTTTGAGCTTTCTCCAAAATGTAGTGAATAGAACTGCCCCAACACCGACAAGTGCTATCTCTAGTCCGACATAATTCAACATTCCGACAGTGACGCCCGAGCCACCCCAAATAGCTCCAGTCACTCGCCCCGTGTAATTCGAGTACTGTATGGCCATGGATGTACGTCCATTCCATTCAGGGGGGAGCTGTTTGCTCAGAATGCTGATCGTGACCGTAGTGGCGAGATTGAAGCCAAGAGCGATTGTCCACCAACACGCAAAGAGCGGTCCGTACGTTATGTTTCTGGTGCAAAGAAGCGAAACAAAGGTGACAAGTCCCAGAAGACCTAAGCTAGAGCCGAACGCGAGTAGATGCCGGTCTTGGATGCGGCGTGCAAAAAGCATGTTCGCGAAGAGAAATGGGAATGCAGTGGTCCCCCCTAGCGCTATGAAGTTCCCTGCCGCGAAGGGGGACCAGTTGAGGTTGGAAGTCTCAGCTCCAAACACAGGGAGGTTGGCTTCCCATGATCCGAGAATGAAGAAGCAAAGCATGGAGAACCAACACATGCAAACGATAACACCCCATTGTGTGAGTGTGACGTGGGACAATTGAGGTCGGAATGATTCCTCTAGGAGTGATGGGGGACGGGTAGCCTGAGCGGAGGGTGGATGTACTGGAGGGTCTGCAGTTTGTTTCTCTTCTTCGGGAGGCGAAGAGACACGATGCGTAATTAGCTGAAGCTCCGTGGAAACCCCTCTGGAAGGAACATCCTCGAAGTATTTTGCCACAATGAACCAGAAGACGATGTATGCACACGCCATGATCCATCCGGGACTTGTGTATCCGTTGAAGATCGAACTCCGGAACCCAATCTTGTACAACAAACCACCAAGGAAGGGACCGAGGCTCATTCCAATACCTTGTCCAATAACTAACCAGCTAGCGAGTGTTGTCCGCCGGCGAATTCCAACGATACGGGGATCTGTGCAGTATCGCTTGCTATACATGAAGCCAGAGAAGGAAAGACCACTCAAACATCGCCCAATGAGGATCAAGTATAGGAAGTTCGCGCGATACGCGATTGCGTATGCGATGTGGCCTAGAATCGCTGTGAAGCATCCGACATGCAGAGGCATGGTATATCCGCCTGGTGTATGGGTCAATTTGTAGGTTACACGACATATTCAAACTTGAATCACCTTTATCATATTTTATCATTGGAACCAACGCTAGACCAGCAAAGACAGTGGGTATACCAATCACAACACCAGAGAAAGTTGTGTTTCCACCCAAGTATTGTGCATACTTGTTTGACGAAGGGACGATTATGAAGAATGAAAGCTTGGGAGGGCAAGCTTTACGACTCTGGCAATGCCAGGGGACTAGTTACTTACCTGCAACATAATGTTGTAGACGATCATGATAACCAGCGAAGCCATCTTCGGAAGCTTGAAATCGGGGTCACCATCGAGCTCAATACTGACGGCCCGATCTCTGAACGCCGTGATGGAATGTTTGAGAAGTTGAAACATGGCGGAGAACTTGTACTATTAGCCTTCTTGTATAGAATCACAGAATCCTGCGAGCAAGTACACGTGTCGATGCGCGCTGGAGCTCCATATTGAATCAATATATTAATATTGACGCTGGCCAGACGGACTTGAGATGGAACATCTTTGCAGACTCGCCCAATTGTCTCCGCCTAGAGTCTCCCTCGAGGCCGCATTTCTGCACTGTTTTTATCCTCTAATTAGCAGCCTTGAGCCTCAGCGTCAATCCGAATTCAAGAATTCGACGAGAAGGTTCAACTGACACTGGGGGATCGGTTCTTTCACGAGACATCGGAGTAGCACTGGGAGTCTCTATTACATGTACTATCTGGACACCCTGAAACTTGGCGTGTATGATACCCACATCAATCACGTATGAATTTGGTAAGGCTTGTACAGGCGCTAATCACGCCCAGCACTTTAAGATTCAGCGACGAGTCTGCAGCGGCCTTGAGGTAAACATGAGGCCCGTGTTGGGCTCGTGGTGGAAAATAACGGGCGCCCAAATGCATGTACACGATCCATTCTCGAAATCAGTGTCTGCGTTAAACTGCTGTCCACGTTCAAAGGTATATGATTCACCTCCCACACCTGTCCATTGAGTGCTTAACTGATCCCGGATTAATGTTCTCCCTATCCGTCACAACGGGGATGTGTTTGGCTGGTCTGCAGTCTGGGCGAATTCTTGTGGATCAAGACGCGTGTGTGTCAGCCATACCAAGATAGACTAAAGGTAAATTGCCAGCAGGTCGACCACCAGAGGCATCCGAGAATGAATAGCCATGATCGGCGTTGCAGCCTCTCGCACTTCATTCTACGCTCGATGACAAGGCCCGCAGGATCTCCGAACGGAATTTAGCATGGCGGGACTGGGTGTGTAAGTATTGTGTATTCTTCATTTGGGCGCTCAAAACTCCACTCATCAGGCATGGTCTTGGTCTGGCGCTAATAGAGCATTCTAATGGAACAGATCAACGGAGATGCTGAGGAGCTGACATCATATTCAATGGATATCGCCATTTAAATAGGCCCGTTGGGCGTGGCAAAGGTTTAACCTAACCAATGGCACTCCTACCCACCTCTGATCTCAACAACCCCGACACATTCCCTTCATTCTCCAACCTTCCTGCAGAGTACGAGATAAGGGACACGTATCTTCCGTCTGCAAACCCTCGAAAACACTGGTGTTTCCTGGGAAGGGTGGTCAGCAGCGGTGTCCTAGTTCGTCTCGCCTTAGATGTAGAGGACAAGGAGGGACACAAATTCCTCGTCGCCTTCCATACGGATGACCGTGGTGCCGCGTTCCAAGGACTATGCAATGCGGGGAGTACCATCGCCGTGCTATATGCCACACAGCATATCTTTGCGTTCAGCCCGCCAGGTTTGAGACTGGAAGAGAGCGCACACGTAAAAGTGTTCCCCTATACGCTGGAGAAAATGCTCGAAACGAGCAAGGAGCTTTTTGAAAAGGCCGAAGCTAGGAGATGTGAGGTTTGCGGGACACTAGGCACAATGGACGTGCCTATGAAGAAGTGCGGACGATGCAAGGGTGCATGGTATTGTTCCAAGGAAAGTGTACTAAATTTCAGTCATCTAACAGCGGAATGACGGAATTACTGCAGACATGCCAAACGAGTGCGTGGGCGACGCATAAAAACAAGTGCCCTATCTTCCGGGACGTGCAGTGGTTTGTGTCCAGAAACTGGGAAACCGGCAACAATACCCACTCTTTCCCTGTTGAGCGGGCATCTTGGAAGGGACTCTGGCGCCACTGATTACAGCGCCGAAGGTTACTTGTCGCCGTTTGAACCATATCCCTGTGATGGTGTATTGGCCTCATTTTATAGCCATACCAACCGTGTATCACCTAAGTGCGCACTGTACTTAATCAAGATGGTTTTGACGATCGTAACTTGATAAATATGATATGCCTTCTTGTACCCAATCACACAAGAGTTGTAAGGTTTGAGCACGGGGCATTCTAGTAGTACTATTGCTTGGGACTATGGTGGAACTAGAAGCAACAATAACATTCAGCAACAGCTCAGAACCACGTATAATACGTACAATGTCACGCAGCTGCCCCTGGGCATCGTTGAACTGCTTTTCGAGATATTTGGACTGGGGAGTGTTAGTCGGTAGATCAACCCGCTGATGCTCGATGTTACCTTTTTGTTGAGATTGTTGATATCGTCGGTTAGCTCTTTCTCCTGTCCTTTCAACTCTTGTTCCATGACCTTCGGAGGCACCATCATGAACCTACGTATGTCGTGAATCCTCATTCCGCCCCATGCTCACAGGCCACTCACATCTTGCCCACCCCTTTGTACAGATTGACATCGCCTCTAATGCTTGTTATTTCATCGATTGTCAGCTGTACTATCCGTCGTTCGCGCTCCTTTGTGGCGCATTGCTGTCTCGCCAAGTTCAGCGATCGCTGCGACTGAACAGCCGTCTGCTGTATCTGGACTAGGATCTTTTGTGACACAGTCGAGTTTGACCTGGGCTAGTTGTATAAACGGAAACATACCTTTCTCAGCGTTTCATCGGACAGTGCAGACATGGTGGTTTGGAACAGATTCGGACGTAGTGAATGTCATTAGTTTGGCCACCAGCGCCGCAGACTTGTGATGGTAGGAAACCCTAGTAGACCGGAGTTCGAAATTTATTCTTTCCACAACGCGTCCAACGTTGGGCACTGAGCACGAACACTTCGATAACAATCGCTCTTAGTGCATTCTACCATGGCGTCATTTGAGGACTACGATGAGTTTGGTAACTACATTGGCGCGGGTTTGGGGTCTGATGAGGAGGACGAGGAAGAGTTGATGCAGACCGGTTTTGGCCAAGCTCCCCAAGAACGAGCTGCTTCTGCTCTCGAAGGCTATGAAGATGAGCCCATGGAAAGACAGGACGAGGGCGCGCTCATGGAAATTGACGGTCAGTACCCTCTTGGATGCAGGTGGATATGACCAATGACCCGTTTCACCAGAGCCCGTGCATAATGCCGTGATTTTGCATGAGGATAAACAATATTATCCTTCAGCTGAGGAGGTGTACGGACCCGACGTCGAGACCCTCGTGCGGGAAGAAGATGCCCAACCGCTGTCAGAACCGATTATCGCGCCAATAAAAGTACGGAAATGGGCGGTAGAGGAGAAAGACATGCCGGAGACGCGATTTAACAAGGGGTGCGCCATACGTTGCCAGGTCCTCGCTAATACTCAACCAGACCTCCATAATCAGGTTCCTCCTGAACATGTTGTCTTTCCCTGAAATGATACGAAATGTCGCGGTGGTTGGCCACTTGCATCACGGGAAGACAGCGCTCATGGATATGTTGGTTTTTGAGACGCATAAACTCATGTGGGACGCGGATAAACCGGTTTGTGAGTTGCATGTATCCAGTGACTACTGCTTATGCTTCTCGTTTCTAAGTTAAAGTACACTGACACACATGTCCTGTCGCGTGAACGAGAGATTTCGATCAAGTCGTCGCCAATGTCGCTGGTCCTTTCTACCACTAGTGGCAAATCACATTTGGTGCATTTCATCGACACTCCTGGACATGTGAACTTTGTCGATGAAGTCGCGTCAGCAATGAGACTGGTGGATGGCATACTGCTGGTCGTCGATGTCGTCGAAGGGGTTTGTGCAGTACATTTGCAGTTTCTTCGTTAAAACTGAATAATTGACACAGATGATGGTTAATACTGAGGCTATAATACGCCACGCCCTCCAAGAGGGCATTAAAATCACGCTCCTCGTGAACAAGATTGACCGGCTCGTCCTTGAGTTGCGCATCAAGCCTGCAGATGCATACTACAAAATCAAACACACGATCGAGGAAATAAACACATTCATCAGGTTAGCTCGCTCCTGTGACCAGAAACGCTACTCTTACCAGGTGCGCTCGGCAGCGGCATTGACCCAAACCCAGAACTGCGTCTTAGCCCCGAGAACGGGAACGTTGCGTTTGGAAGCACCGACATGGCTTGGTCTTTCACCCTCCGCTCCTTTTCCCAGATGTACGCAGACACCTATGGTCCCCTGGACGTCTCAGCCTTTGCTGATCGCCTTTGGGGAGACATCTACTTCAACGACACGACACGCAAATTCACACGTAAGGCATCTGACCCCGAGCAGTCTCGTACATTCGTCCATTTTATCCTGGACCCTCTTTACAAGCTGTACAGCCACGTACTGAGCGAGGAGACGGACGATCTCAAGGCTACGCTTGCGTCGTTGAACATCAAGCTGAAACCTGTGATGTACAAGATGGACGTTCGACCATTGCTCAAAGTGGTGCTTGACCAGTTCTTTGGGCCTGCGACGGGGCTGGTGGATATGATTGTGGAGCATATACCATCTCCGCTGTTAGGCGCACCTAGCAAGGTTGAACGGACATACACTGGGCCGCAGACCTCGGACGTTGCTGCATCCATGAGAGCGTGTGATGCGGAAGGCCCTGTAATGGTGCAGGTGACGAAGCTTTATCACACGACGGACGCCCAGTCATTCAGAGCTTTTGCGCGTGTTATGAGCGGGACGTTGCGGAAAAATTCGCAAATCAAGGTTCTAGGCGAAGGTTATTCTCCAGAAGACGAGGAGGACATGATGAAAGCCACAATTGAGGACCTTTGGATAAGCGAGTCGAGGTGAGCAGCGCCTCGTCCCATGTCGCAAGGTTTTCTTACGATTATTCTACAAGGTACTTCATCCCAGCAGAGGAAGTCCCTGCCGGAAACCTCGTCCTCATTGGCGGCGTCGACGCCTCCATATCCAAAACCGCCACTCTCGCCTCACTCGACATCGACGAAGACCTATATATCTTCCGTCCCATCAATCACATAACTGAATCTGTTCTCAAAATTGCCATTGAACCCATCGCACCATCAGAGCTCCCAAAAATGCTCTCGGGTCTGCGAAGTATCAACAAGTCATACCCCCTTGCGGCAACCAAAGTCGAGGAGAGTGGCGAACATGTGCTTATCGGCACTGGGGAGCTGTACTTGGATTGTGTAATGCACGACCTGAGAAGGTTGTTCTCGGAGATTGAGATTAAGGTGTCTGATCCAGTCACGAAGTTTGCCGAGACAGTACTGGAAACGAGTGCCCTGAAATGTTATGCTGATACCCCGAACAAAAAGTGCGTGGAGCGGCAATCACTTTTTCATTCAATGTGAAGAGGCGCTAACAGGACGGGTACAGAAACAAGATTACGATGATCGCAGAGCCACTTGAGCGAGGCATAGCAGAAGACATCGAGCGTGGAAGAGTGACGATGCGTATGACGCCCAAAGAGCGGGGTACGTTTTTCCAGGAAAAGTATCAGTGGGATCTTTTGGCCTCGAGGTCGATATGGGCATTCGGACCTGAAGACAACGGACCGAATGTTTTATTGGATGATACATTACCCTCGCAGGTAATGATGCCTCTTTCGCGCCTAGACGAGCTACTCGCGTTGACCGTATCCATATAGGTGGACAAGAAGTTACTTGGAACAGTAAGAGAGCACATTAAACAAGGGTTCCAGTGGGGCGCACGGGAAGGCCCGTTATGCGATGAGCGTAAGTGGGAGCAGTGCCATCATGCTCTTATCACCATGGAACCGTGTACTAATGAACGCGCGCCAGCCATGCGCAATGTCAAATTCCGTATTTTGGACGCAAGCTTGGCGCAAGAACCAATCTTCCGTGGTGGAGGACAAATAGTACCTACCGCCCGGCGGGTGTGCTACTCTTCATTCCTAATGGTAAGTCCCCTTTTCTGTATTCAGTGTTCCATTAATCACCATGGTGACGGATACGTATCATAGGCTGCACCACGCCTGATGGAGCCTATATACTATGTCGAGGTGCAGGCTCCAGCGGACTGTATATCAGCCGTGTATACCGTCCTCGCAAGACGACGAGGACACGTCACACAAGATATCCCCAAGGCAGGGTCACCCCTATACACGGTGAAAGCACTCATCCCTGTCATCGACGCGAACGGCTTTGAGATGGACCTGCGTACTGCGACGCAAGGTCAGGCGTTCTGCTCGCAGGTCTTTGACCATTGGTCAATTGTCCCTGGTGAGTTGCATGCTCTATACATCGACACACGCGGCGCGTATGGCTCAACGATGCTTCGTGACAGGTGACCCGACGGACACGAGCATTAAGCTACGACCATTGGAACCTGCTTCCGGACAAGCACTCGCGAGAGATTTGGTACTCAAGACGCGGCGGCGCAAAGGTCTTGGGGACCAAATTGCGGTATCCAAGTACCTCGACGACGAGTTTGTGGTGAGTGCTCTCTCCAGCTTCGTCGGCCATGACGAATGACACTTACTCCTGGAATCCCACAGCTCGCTCTCTCGGCATCAGGGCATGCAGATTTGCTTGGTTAGGGTCGTTCGTAGTTGTTCATTACATGTAACGTAGCTAATATACACGCTGATTTTGTGTCATGCACGATAAAGTGTAGTACTAAGTCGAACTGCGTGGAACATGTCCAGTATTGGTGCACCAGTGAGCGTGGGAGAGGATACGTGGCAGAACTCGCCAGAGAACAATATTTAGGCAAGGTTGAGCTGGCTTTTGCTTACACTCTTAACTTGTCACTGTCTCTCGCTCGTTTGCTCAGCCTTTTTCTTTTCTACCTAGATATTTGGTCCTGCGTATAATAACAATGCGAAGCGCGGCACTCTCCATCATCCTCGCTGCTGCTGCGGCAAGTGCTAACGTATCTGAAGAACAGCCAACTTTCAAGGTACATTTACATTCGGTGTCATGCATACGTGTCTGGATACTTTAACAAGCACTACCACTGTACAGGCAACAGAAATTCGCGCTCCCTTCCTCGAACAATTCACTGACGACTGGTCCGAACGGTGGACTCCCTCTGAAGCCACAAAGAAGACCCCCGTCGGCGGTGAGACGTTTTCCTACGTTGGCGAATGGAAAGTCGAAGATCCCGAAACGTCTCTCATTGCTGGTGACAAGGCTCTGGTCGCCAAGTCGAAAGCCGCACACCATGCCATCTCTGCGCCCTTTGATGCTCCAGTTGACTTCAAAGACAAGCCACTCGTGGTACAGTATGAAGTCAAGTACCAGCAGGGCGGGAACTGTGGTGGTGGCTACATTAAATTGCTCGAGGATGGGTTCCAGACGAGTGGGAAGGAGTTCTCGGACACGACGCCTTGGGTTGTGATGTTTGGTCCCGACCTTACATGTCCTGGGAACAAAGTAAGCTCATTCTCGTGACTAGGACGCGAGAGGCATGCTGACGGGTATGATGTGACGTAGTTGCACTTCATCTTCCGCTACAAGAACCCCGTCACTGGCGAGTACGAAGAGAAGCACCTCTCTGTCCCCCCCAAGCCTACCTTTGGCAAGGATACCAATGTCTACACTCTCGTCATCAAGTGTGTTATCCACATTTTCAATTATCGTAACTTGTATGATTAACCGGAATATTTTGACGACAGCCCCGACAACACGTACGAAGTTAAGTTCAATGGCGCCATCGAAAGGTCTGGCAACCTCCTCGAGGACTTCACGCCCGCCGTCAACCCTCCCAAGGAGATTGACGATCCCGAAGACACGAAGCCTGAGGATTGGGTTGACACCAAGAAGATCGCCGATCCTGATGCAGTTAAAGTAAATGTTGCTTACTTGTTTTATGGAGGCTGTGAGCCTGACTTGACGACGTGCATATAGCCTGATGATTGGGACGAGAGCGAGCCCTACGAGATCCCCGACGAGGACGCCGCTAAACCTGAGGGCTGGCTTGACGAAGAACCTGAGAGCATTCCTGACCCTGGTAAGCTATAGTTGATGGAGGCGCGTTTCTGCACTCACAACTCTCTAGACGCTGAGAAGCCTGAGGAATGGGACGACGACGAAGACGGTGACTGGATTGCACCCACCGTTCGCAACCCCGCTTGTGATGAGGCTCCTGGTTGCGGTGAATGGAAGCGGTATGTTGTCTCCCGGTAGTTGCCTTCACGGACTGACGCTCGCTCGCTAGTCCTTACAAGGTCAACCCCCAGTACAAGGGCAAGTGGTACGCGCCCATGATCGACAACCCGGCTTACAAGGGTGAATGGGCACCTCGCAAGATTCCCAACCCTGGCTACTTCGAGGACCTTGAGCCCGTTAAGCACCTCGAGAAGATTGTGTGTTTCTTCCTTACCTTCTTCATCGTTATACTTACCCCTTTTCGCGCGTGCACACAGGGTGGTGTTGGTATCGAGCTCTGGACTATGACCGAAAACATCCTCTTCGACAATATTTACGTTGGACACTCTACTGAGGACGCTGAGGCTCTGGTCGCAGAGACTTACGCTCTTAAGCACTCCCTCGAGGACGCCGCCAAACCTGTTTCTGATCTCGACGACTCTGAGGAACTCCCAGCATTCTCTATCGACCCTATAGGATACATGCGTGGCAAGATTGGGCTGTTCCTCGACGACGCTCGTGAGAACCCCGTAGCTGCGATCACGTCTCACCCCGAGACCGCTGCCGGGTTGGCTGGAGCTGTCCTGGCGTTGTTCGGAATGTTGGGTGTGTTGTTCGCACTCGTGAATGCTGGCCAGCAGCCTATCCCCAAGGCAAGCTCGAAGAAGACGGACGCATCTACACCCGATGATAAGAAGGACGAGCAGGCCCCCGTCGCTCCTGCAGGTGGTGAGAAGAAGGATGAAAGCAGTGTCAAGAAGCGCAAGTAGATTGCGTCCCTTTGTCTCTTCTTCTACCCATCCAAAATTCTGAGCATTGAACGAGTAAAAATGACTAGGTGGTGCGTTGGCGTAGTACGTGGATGACATTGGGTAGAGGAGTGCCTGGATGATCATTCATCTTGTAACATGACATTCCCCCCGCGAGGAGAAAGGCTTGCTAACAGTCGACGATACGGACCCGAAATCTCTTGCCCTCGTTTTTTTCATTATCACTTGTTTTCCCTTGTCTTTATAGCAGGAGTAGCTTCCGTACTCTGGTTTCCGAGGCGTCTTTGTTGGGCTTGCTGGTTGGCCTGGGAATTTGAAAAGTTATGGCATGAATGACTACTTACACAAGGCTATGCCGAGATTTTATTATTTTAAATTGAAACCCTAATCCTAATCAAAGAGTCGTTATTCTAAGCGATTGGAATGAACTTTTTTGTTAGCAATTTAACAGATTGTGAGCGACATTCAAGAGAGATTGCCAATTTGGGGTACTCATCATGAGCCATCATTGGCATCGGCAATGACAATATTTTATAATCAGCATTTATTGAATGCAAAAAATAAATTTGCGACATAATGCAACATGGGACAAAATGTGAATTGTTCTGCATCATGCCTGCTACATTCAAGCCCAATGGCCTTTTCTGACTCAACCTGATAGTCGAAGCCACCAGAAGTTGCTCGTTTCACGACCATACATCGTCGTTGCTTTCGGCCACCAGAAACTCTCGACGCCGACTCTCGAGCTCTATAGTGGCATTGGATTCTACAACAGCTGACCCACGAATCTCAGAAGACAGACTGAGCTACAATGCTCGTACTCCCAACTCTGCACACGTACCTCTCCCAACTGCTCTCCCCGCCTTCAATACACACCGCGCTACTATTAACACCAGAAGGCGCATTAGTGTCTTATGCTTCGCGGATGATGCACGGGGAAGGTGGGTCAGGGGCAGCACCCCAAGGTGTGTCGCGACCCAGTTCTCGCGGTGCATCATCCAGTTCTAGGGCTCGCTCTGTATCTCAGTCGTCCCCAAGTCCCAGTTCTCCACAGTCGAAAAGATCCTCGACTGGCTCCAGCCTCCCGACTGCCCCCCAGCCTGCTGAATCCGCTAGTACTGCCAGTGGAGAGATACAAGCACATCCTGCTCGACCGCGGTCGAAGGATGGGATTCGGATTATTGCTGGGTTGAGCGCCGAGGTGTGGGCTGAGACGAGGGGTGATGAAGCGGAAGGGATGGCTGAGAGTGAGGTGAGTGTGCTTTGATGCTTCCTGCACCTGATGATGACGTGTTTGTCATTCTCGTTCTTGCAATGGGATAAAACCTCGTGATAATTGGTATTCTATATGACATGCGACCATATATGTTACACGTAACCAGCTCGGGCGGATCCTCGTTCTGCCCGTCGAAGTGCGGAAGAAGCCATCTGGAGAAGAGGAAGGAGAGGGACAGGAACCTTTGTTGTTGCTCGCGCTGAACGGGACGTTGGAAGCGGATTGGGATGTCATGAGTACCAAGGTACGCTGCACCATTTTTCTCTGTGATCTCAAACTGACATGTACGGCGCAACTAGGCATATAAATTAGCAGCCTTTCTAGCACCCTCTGTGAATAAGCATCGGGGTCTGATGCAGGTACCCTTGGGTACACCTGGGAGTTTCTTGAGTGGGTCGAATGGATCCAAGAGCCGGACGCGAAGTACAGGGACGTCACCTGGCAGAGGAATCAACCGGTGAGGCGTGCCAGCACTGGGATCGGGGAAGAGGGTGGACACTGGAGATTGCGCGCTGTATGTATGTGGGATACTGCGACCAGATCCAGAAAGATGCACGAAGGTGATCATCTACGTTATTCATTGGTGTGGGTGGGCCAATAACAAGTCTACAAAAGACATTGCAACCTACACAGTCGCCTAATTCTAAACCTGTGTGTTAACTGCCATTTTGTTAGGAACATCATATACTATCTCTTACGATGTGGTTTGGCACAAAGCACTTGCCATGCCCGATTACCGCTGGCTTAGACCGTTTTTCGCTACAACGTCCGACTTGGCCTTTGTGTTGCAGACAAACGGAGCTAGGCCAGATGGAAGCACTCAGCACTCAGCTGGACTTCGAAGGCATTGAGTCACATCAGCAGCTGCTAAGATGGGGCTCATCCACATGTTATTAAGAAAATGGGTTCATATGAGTGCAAGCGTGACGGGAAAGGGGCGGGAAAGCGAAGTACAGTGCGATAGCTGAGAAAATGCCCAAGCGTGCTCTGAAGAACTCAAAGAACCTTGGGACAGATGCCTCTGGTGTAATGAAAAGAACTCGTCTGACCCTAGCCTCTCAGGTCAAAGTTTTGGAAGAGAATGTTGCCCCAGTAAGAAATTACTTACCTTGACCTTGCGTGGCTCATTTTCCAGGTTTACTACCCTCCTGTGATCAAGCGAACTTACCGTCAGTCCCCTGCTTCATCAAAGGAAGAGGAAATGTGGTCGACGCATTGCAGTCAGTGACGCTCGAGCACATGCGAAGGTAAGCCCCTGATTTGTAAGTAGACTTTTGGGCGTAAACTCACGTCACATGTGCTAGATATTCACGCCGTGCGAGACGCTTCATGGGCGAGCAAGGATTACATGTATTTACTTTGAATTCTTACGGTCGAGTCAGCAGTACCACATACCAGCCTGGGTCACATCGGGTCACAGCACGTCACAAAGTGTCACAGGTCAGTGGTGTGTGGATGAGCCCTCTTAGTACTTGTCAAGATGCACCTAGTTCTGTTTGGACGACTCGAAGTTGCAAACAAAAACGCCAAGTCGTAGAACGTTGACCGTACTAGCGTTTCGAAAAACGGTCTAACATTCCGCAGCCAAAGTTTCTCACTAGACAGCTCGAGTTAGGCTTGTAATCAGCACGATTTCCCAATACCATGCCCGAAATCACCAGTTAGTTTCGCCAGTCTGAGCTACCTTCAAATAGATATGTACGGTTGGGTGATATGGTTACGTGTAAGGTCAGGAGCTAATCCGCGGGAAAAAAGTAAGCATAATTACCGTTGCTCCTGCTCTGGGTGAAAGCCAACTCTCCCTTCACCTCGTCCTCGTGGCCATCGACGAGCATGTCGAAATGGTCGAGTGCAGTCGCCATTGCACGTCGTTCGCATAGGGCACTAGCAATACTACGCGTCACAAAACGACACCATAGTGCGAGTGTCTTCGCGACACCACAACCATTTCCTCATGTCCGTACGTCGCAGCCAGACGCGTCCCCTCTTCTTACGAACCCGTCGCCAAAGAACGTGGACCCGCACGCTCTTCTCAAAGAAGAAATGTCCAATATCCGCACCTCCATCGTCGGCCTCCTTGGTTCATCCCATTCAACCCTCTCCCAAATAGCATCTTACTATTTCCTCCACCCCTCAAAACAGCTCCGTCCCCTCCTCGTCCTCCTCTTTTCACGTGCTACTAATGGTTTGGGGTCACACTATCCCCTCAAAGCTTGGTCTGCTGAACACTCTCGCTTGAGTGCTGAGCAACTTGATGCCCCCCTGTCGCGACCGGACGTGCTCAACGATTTCAATCCCTCTATGCCAGACCATACAGCCTCATTCCACACTCCTTTCGACCTCCGGCCTCCCCCAAGGCGCACGTTTCCTTCCCCACCTCCCTCTCTATCTGACGAGTCTTGCCTTCCGATATCCCAACTAACCCACAGCCTCCTCCCGACCCAACTTCGCCTCGCTCAGATAGTGGAAATGATACACGTAGCCTCCCTCCTCCACGACGACGTCATAGACAAATCTGGCCTTCGTCGTGGTGTACCGTCTGCACCCGCTGCGTTTGGAAACAAAATCACGGTCCTAGGTGGCGACTTTTTGTTGGGGAGAGCGAGTGCAGCATTGTCGAGGATTGGTGAAGAGGAGGTTGTAGAATTGATTTCGAGTGTCGTTGCTAATTTGGCGGAAGGGGAGATTTTGCAGATGAGAGCGACCGAGCTATCGTCAACATCGGATTCCGCCTTCTCTGCACCGTTGTCCGCGGAAATCGACATGTCAAGTCTGTATGCTCCCCCCTCAGACGCAGAAGCACCTTGCCCGGATAGGTGGAGCACCTACATCAAGAAGACATATCTCAAGACAGCGTCGCTGATGGCCAAGGGGGCACGTGCAGCTGTTGTGCTGGGAGGATGCAGGGAGGGTGAGGTGTGGAAGGAGGTTGCGTACGCCTATGGACGCAATTTAGGCATTGCATTCCAGGTGAGTAATCTGTCGCTTCGTTCGCGGCGGATACCTGTTCTCTCTCTTGTTTTTGTTTGAATTCAGACTGATGTTTAACTCGGCATTCCAGCTCGTCGACGACATCCTGGATTTCTCATCCTCGACGACACTCGGTAAACCTGGTTCTGGCGCGGATCTGCGCCTTGGTCTTGCAACTGGTCCGGTCCTATATGCCGCCGAAGAATACCCCGAGCTAGAGCCTTTGATTGCACGGCAGTTCAAGGAAGATGGGGATGTCGAGCGGGTGGGTTTCATTCCCTCATCACCTCCTCCATCCTCTCGCGTGTTGTTTGGTCGCCGCTAACGAAAACCTCATAAATCCGATAGGCTCTATCATTGATTCATACTTCCTCCGGGGTCTCGCGCACTCGTGACCTTGCGCGTGCGCATGCTGAGAAGGCAAGAGAAGTGTTGATGGTGCTCCCAGCGAGCGAAGCGAGGGATGCACTAGAGGCGTTGACAGATGGTGTTGTTCGGAGAGGGTGGTAAGTTAAGTTGTCGAGGCTGGTCGGTGGTGGGTGGAGGTAAGAGAGGGTTGATGAGGGTTGATGAGGGATATCCCCACAGGATTGGGAGCCAAGAAACCATGTGGACCAGACTCATGCAACCGCTACACCGCTCATTGCACATCGTTCAGTCTGATGGTTGCTATCGCTCACCTCAGTTTCTAGACATTGTAGAAAGCCAGATGGCTATTCACTGCATTTTAATTTTATTGCATCCATCAGTTGTTTGGTTGCCGTCCCGGTTGCTCGACGTGGATCACAATGAGCTGGACGTTCAACACGACTTGTTCGCCTCTAGAGCTAACTGAGACTTGCTAATGGCAGGTTGCTAAGCGCTAAGGGGTTCGTCTAGTACAGTCACGGTGGTACTTGGCTGGGGCTTTGGTACAAACTTATAAGTATACCACTAAGAAAAGTAATTGGAGGTGATCGGGGTCGGATCTCGGAGTTGACACGACATCGCCACCTGGGAACTACGCCTCCTTCGCAACTTCATCTACAATGAGAACAGCAATACCCGTACTCCTTGCCGTGCTGGTCGCAGGTCACGGTGGCCACGGAGATGTGGAGGACAACGCGAAGCTCGCTGGTGTCGAATACGCCGTTCGTCACGTACGTTCTCATTCCGGTTTCGGGCAAGAACCTCTTATTCCTGACGTTTTAATCCCGCGCAGATGGCTTCGGAACACCATATGTGAGCCATTCGCTACCCCGTTGTGTGCTATCGCCTGACCGAATGTGTCTGTGAATCGCAGAGACTCATTTGACCTGGAAAGCTTCTTCCAGCTTCATGATCTTAACCGGTACGAGCGCTCTCCATTTCTGCCTCGTGTGCATACCGAATCGGCCCTCAGGGATGGGCTATGGGACCGCGAAGAAATAGAAGCCATTTACGGTGTTCACCATGTTTATTCGCAACAGAAATCAAAGGTACCACAGGACCCCTTTGCTGCCCTACTTGACCTCATTTTGCGCTGCAAGGACGAGATTGAACACCAGAAGAAGGCCGACCATGTTGTAGAAACCGTCTTGAAACTCATGGACAAGAACGGCGATGGCGAGATCTCTCCCGAGGAGTTCGAGGTAGCTGGGTTCAAGGGCCTCCCCTCTTTCGATGACATCGGCGCTGAAGGACACCATTACGATGTCGAGAGCGGTATGTCATTCGTCACGCTAGCAGAGCGAGCGAGTTGGAACTGATACCTCAATACACGCTTTGCCAGAGTTCTTCCTCCACCACGAAGGCAAGCACTCCCAGGATCATGCGAGATACCAAACGACTCACACTTGTCGCTCCCCCAGAACAATACCACTCGACGCCCGGAACACAGACTGATGAAGCATACAACCACCCTGAAGATCTCGAGCACTTTGCCCATCATGACACCATTGAGCGCCAAGAGGCCGAGCGGGAAGCACAGTACCAGGGTATCACGGTTGAAGAGGCCATGCAAGCGCATGAAGAGCTCGCCGCGAAACCGGGCTCAGCACCTAGACCGAAGATAACGAGGGGTGCGCCTAAACAGGATCCTTCGGTGAAGTATAGGGATATTGCGAAGGAGAAGGAGAACCAGTCCGAGTGGGGCACTGGCGAACAGGGCTATAAGCAGCCCAAATCGCCAGGAGAGAAGATGAGGTCAGTTCGAGTCCTCACAAGGGAATTACCACACGCTCATAACCACCCTGTCATTCAGAAAGAATCTACCGTACAAGGTACGCATATACCCCTCGGGTGTGCGAAAACCAAATAGAACACTCACATGCAGGAACGTATGCAGTATAAATTCCGTCGTAACTGGGGTGACTTCTAATCATGATTCTCATTTGGCGCTGTTATTCCATGCTCCTGCGTTCCTATGTCCTTGTTGCATGAAATCACATACATCTCTATTCTCTCACTTTGCTTTGCTTGTTGAGTTTTCGCTTGCCATATTTATCAAGTCACTGACTGCGCTCCCAGTATTGCAAGTTGCTCGAAGACGATGCTAACTATGTGCAGGTAAGTAGTAGAACCAAAGAAAGATAAAGAAAATGTATGTCGGACAAGTCCTGTGAGGAGAGATGACTGCAACCAAACTTCGACACGGACCATATCCACGGATCATCGGCCATCGAACATATCATCTAACAACCCCTGTTCCACAGCTTCCCAGTCGATGTTTCCTGCGCTAGCGTAAACACTCTCGTACGTCGAAATGCTAATGTTAGAAAAGAAGGGTATCAGGTCGCGAATGGAGTCGATCTGCCGCAACGTGTTCAACATAGGCCGGCGCGTTGCCCGAGACTCGGCAGTAGATGTAGACGTAGATGGAAACACAACTTCGCCGTTTTTCGTCCGAGTGCGTTCCTGAAAAGGGATGAGAAAACAGTCGATGTCTACAAGCTTTGTTTGCTGAGTGCTTACACTAGCATCTGGGATGGGGAGACTACCGACTATCTCTGCCAGTTGGTCGAACATAGCTTCAGGATGCCAATGATCTGGAGGGAGCACAGCGTCGACAGTGTCGGTCACGAACATCCATTGGTGTCTGAGGACAGGGTCAGTGAATTTAAGGGAGGCAGGAACGAGACATAGGCATACACTTGGAACTCCTCCGTTTGGAGAGTGAGCAACAAATCAAGGCACTTGCTCGCGGAGAGAACGAGGGGTAAGTCCTCGGACTCGTCTGCAGGCATAACCACGATAATTTGTTCGAAGATTCGATACTGCGGATTCAATGAGAAAAGCATACGGCGAATAGAGGAGAATATTTACCAGTTCAGTTAGGATGACAGGCCAAAAACTCGTCAAGTTGTGGGGCGACAGGCGGCAGAGCAGCACACGAATACAAAGGAACACCTCACTCTGAACTATGGGCGACGAGACGGTGCGCAAAGTATCCACCAACTTCTCCTGTACACTCGGTAATTGTGTCAGGAAGTGGTTCTTCTCCCCAGTAAACAGAACGAATGACAGTCGCCGCAGATTGAGCGACCGAAGGAGCATTTCATTTTCCCGGTTGACGAAAATATTTGTCGATGGTGCAGTAGCGATACGACCTAGAGTGCCTTTCAGTGAGGATGTATGATGTGAAGATACACACTAACACATACTTAACAAGTCACCAAATGACGTCTTGTCCGAGTCGAAGAGTGCTTTGATCACTGGTTTCCACTTGGTGGCAACCGCAGAATTGGAACTGAACACTCGGTTGTCGTATAGAATATCAATGACTGGTGAACGCCAAAGCTTGAGCGCTGGTGGAATCCTAGTCATCTCCCTTATTATATCGACTACTGCGCTGTCCATCTCAAGCGGTCTAGGGACAACTTAGGACCACCTGCAGGAGTCAAATGAGAAACCAAATACCTCGACTTCGTCTTCAATCCAGGGTTGACAACATAGTATACGATGTTACTGCAGGCGCTTGCAACCCTGTCATTATCCATGAGGAATTTGCGCAAGTTGGGGACTGCGATGGAGGCGATGAAATTCGTAACCTATCTGTGCGTGAGCATTCCGTGGAGAGTTACGACACCCCTTCGCTCACTTGGGATGGCAACTCGCTGCCCCAAGTAGGTTTAGCGTTGTCTTGCAGAGGCACTGAGCTGAAGTCGGCTTTCTCCTCTGTTTTCGGGTCTGAAACCGCAGCACCTTGTCAGTAGACTGACATTCAGACTATCAAGTGATGTCCCACCTCCGTAAGGCGCGGGTGATGATCTACCGTTGATCAAAGATTCCTTTGTGGTGCGCCTTATCCAACTCGAGGGTTCCGAGGACCGACCGACAAAAGTCACACATGACTCGAATAGCTTTCCAAACGTTTCTTGTATGTCTTTCTTGATTCGCTTGTCATCCATTGCTGTGGTTTGAGTGACCTTGTCACCCAGTACGCAAAGACACCTGAAGAAGCCCGTGAGTCCTATAAATCACAAGTAACTAGATCCCCGTACCTCAGAGTGAGATAAGTTTGCACACGGAACTCCCGAATGTTGGAAGCGATATCTTTCGCAAGCTGCATGAATCTTCCCCAGACCTGAAGAGCCAGAGGTCCCTCCAAGCGTGAGAAATATTTTTCTAGGAATTTGAATAATGTATTATCAGACCTGGAGCGTTATTCTTCAGTCTACAAGCAAGCCTCGTTTCAACTCTCACTCACAGATTGGTATTTATATACTTCCGACTCTTTTCGGAGCCACCCGGCGACCTGACTGCTATACTCTCGCATATCATGTGCACTGCGGTGTGCGCGCTCCCGATGAGAACGTCGACCAGTTCAAAAGCAGCGTTTTCAGCCTGAGCTGAGTCTCGAGAGTGAAGGGAGAGATCACGATCCCAACAGTTGATTATCGTCTCCAACACTTCCGTGGAGTAAGTACGGAAGAGGTGTTCCAGTGCTCTGCGACAACGACTTCGAGTTCGACTATAGATCATCGATAGTGAATCATCTTCAGGCCGTTTGGGTTTTGGATTTGTCCAGGTGAAGTTGGCCCATATTGCGAACAAAATGCGTATACCATCGTGAAGCGATCGGAGGCCAGGAGAGCGAACCTGAACGACTTAGTCGGACTGCAGGTTCCTGAAGGACGCTAACTCACTGTGAACTGGTCTTCCACCTGACTTGGTGTAGAATCCGCAGTAAAGACATTTGAGACATATCCAAGGATGCCACTGCTTTCGACGCCGGTCTTCTCCTGCGTTGGCGTGTCTTCATCTTGTTGGCTTACTTCGGGACGATTTGTCAAGCCAAGCAAAAGCAGACGCTCCAAGGCATTGAGCAGCATTGTGAACTCAGCGTCGGTTGCGACAGCTGTTACAGGGCCAGTTGGGCCCGGCTGATTGGCTCGAAGCACGTCATCGAGGAGTAGTCGAAGCTGTCGACCAAGACAGTCAGCGATGGGTGATATTGTCCCTTGAAGTGTCGGCTGGAATTGCGGAATAGCCATCAGCACGAAATCTAGCCAATGTGGTAGTACAGGTCTGTTCTGGGGCACGGCAATTCCATCCACTAGTGTTTGCGTTAGGAGAGAGTTCACTGTATATGCCCTCTTTCCAGGGTTTTGAGATCCTTCAGAGCTACTTTGTTCTTCCGCATTTATCTGAGCGACATTTGCCGTGGAAGCAGAAATCAGCGAGTGCAGAATCCGGAGGAGTTTGTTTTGTACGTCAAGGCGCCGAAGGTGGACGGAGAAATAGAGTTTGCCAATGACTACGGGCTCTAGGGTCTCAAGAGTAAAGTGATCAACCTCTCCTCGGGCAACGACAGCCTGCAGAATATCAACAGATGTCGACTGGATTCTCGTGTTCAGAGGTTCCATGGTCGACTCATGCTGTACTTTCGGCTCTGACTGGAGAAATCTAAGTGCAATGTGAGAGAATATCAGTGCAGAGTCATAGAGCGCACCGAGAGAGTAGTTCAATCAAAACGTCCAGGAAACTCGAGTTCAGGTCGAAGGATGCTGGGTGTGCAGTAAGTATCTTTATACAACCGAGGAAAGGAGGGATACTTACCAGCCTCAAGTCTTTGGAGAAGCGGTTGGTATTGAATACGCTTGATTGGAGTAATTCGTGTGGTTTTCGCGAAGCCTTGCCCACCAAATTGGACAATGGAATGCAAGATCTCCAGCAGGTGGTGTACGTAACGTTGATCGAAGTTTTGCTCGTAAACATATCCCTGGATCTCCTTGCCTCTGATCTTCAGCAAGCCAGGTTTTCGCCGAACTGTCGGATCAATAAGGTCATGGAGAATCGGCTCCAGTATCCTGAACAAGCATCATGTCAGCTCTTCTCCCAAAGAAACCAATATGACACATTACCGGATGTACGACCTGAGGCTGCATCGCATCCATGTTTCTCCAACTCGACGTAGGCTAGGGTGATCATGCTTGAGTGTTTCTAAGACGATCATCATTGGAACTTTCAAGCGGAACCCGGGCAAAGCATCGTCCTCTACGTGCAGCCAAATTAAGCATCCCCTTGACTGCGCAGAAGCGGGACTCACCCGTCAGCCTCCATAGTACGCCAAACGCTTCAAACGCCTCATGAGTGTTACGAGAGTCCGAAGTACTCACACTGTGAGCTACAATGGACTCCACATAATGACGACCCGTTGATGATTCCAAGGTCCAGAGTAAATTCACAGCGCGGGCATGGAAAACTGCCCAGTCCTGGTGAAGGAATTTGAACAACTGCAAACACAGATGAGATGTTTTCGCGAAGCTACAAACAAAAGGTTACGAACTTTCTTCACCATCCGGCTGACTACTGGTCTGTAGTCGAGGATGAACTTTGGAGAAAGCCTAGACGACTCTTGAATGGATACGATGATAGAGATACAGCGGTCTACCAGAGCGAAATCGATGTTCTAGAACGATATCAGAGCTGGGACATTCAGCAAGAGGCTAGGCCCTCACCCCGACATCCAGGCTATCGAGGACGTCACCCAGCCATATTGTTGGAATCCAGGAGATTTCGAGCGGAGCGTCAGGTGTTTCCTCAGCAAGCCCTATGAGTTTTGAAAGTAGTGACAAGACATATGAGTATGACGCCCTTGAACGCGAGTCGGCGCCTCGTTGCTGTACTATGACCTGCGCGCAAATCTGACTGAATGCAAACGAGTGCTCAATCACTGAGACCAAAGGAACGGCTGAGCAGATGTTAGACACAGCGACAGGGGCATTAAGGCCATAGAAGATTGAGGCAAATCCTAGAAAACCAAGTGGCGGGGAAGAATCTTGTGGATCATCTATTAGTCTCGGACGCTGTTGCAGAGCTTCTGGCAAGATATGTCGCAGTATCTCCTCTTGAAGCACGAAACATTCCCGAACTGAGTGTGAGGCGACGCGATATATGTCTTCTTTAACATGAATCTGAATCACAAAGTTGACTTAGCTTAGTGAAAACGAATAAAGCACTTACCAGAAGTTTCTCCGCCAGAGCTGCGAAAATCAAGGGCAAATGAATGCTCCTGACTTCATCGTCGTGCATGGGGAGTGTACGAAGAAGAAACAACGCTAGATCAATGGCCTAGTGCCCACTGTCTCAATGCCAGTCTGCTATTACACTTGATAGGCATACCTCTAGTTCCTGTTCGCCTGAGTTAATGGCATGCAATGTAGCTTTTAGCAGTTGTTTCCAAAGAATGCTGGGTTCTGCAGCCTCCAACAGCGTACTTGCGGTCATACTGATCTATAGAAAGCAGACGTTAAGGAGTGCAGAAATGGTGCGAAGTTACACGTCATACATCTTCACCTATGTCTGACCCGGCCTGTAGATGCTGGCGAATGGCTTTGAGGGAATCGTAAATCAGGACTTCGGTAAGTGGAGAGCCAATCTCCCATTTATCAAGCAAGGAGATGAAAATTTTGAAAGGTCGGGACTCAGAGTACTCTCCGGAGGGTGCGAACATCTCGCTCTAGCCAATTGGATGAGAACAAGTGCTGCACCAAAAGAAAAAAGACGCCTGCCTTCAAAGTAGAACTCAAAAGTTGCAGTGCATGTTGCTTGAGATATGCAGACTGCATTTCGCTCTTGTCGTCTGGACCTAACAACCATGTGTACAACCGCCTATTAAGGGACAAGTCGCGTCTGAGCACAACACTGATGGCTGCATTCATGAGTATCGCAGCGTCTGCAGGATGAGCTCGTTTCATGGCCGCACTGTCAACGCGCATCGACTGCAATAACATGTCCAGAACGCTCCTTCGGACGAGCAAATTATCATCTTCGAGTGCAGCCGCAAAGGCCCTGATCATCAGGCCAATATCGCGTCCGACGACTGGAGTGATATCTAAAAGTGTTCCAGCAACACGACAAGTTTGCCACAATCCTCCGCTTACCTTCATCAACACTCAGCCTGGGTAGGCGTCGCGACAAGAAGTTGAGCGCTGTACCACGGGCGGAAGGCGTCGTAACCATGACAAGCCAAATGTTTTGCATGAAGAAGACTGGTGATACTGTCTCGGATAATCGGTCCAAGAGACCTAGCACCTATTCATGATACAGTCAGATGGCGGGAAGTAGAGCAAAGGTTCATACCTTATCGAAAAATTCTCCTGTTTCCTCCTCAAGTCCAGGAAGTAGAGCAAGGATGAATGACTTCATCGCGGGCCGCAAAGCACCTTGTAATGGCAGAAAGTTGGTGTCATATATATTGAGCAAGGTGGGCTAGGCGAATCGTGAGCGTGATCCGAGGACGCAAGGAAGTGAAAAATGTGGTCAAACCTTCACCGACGTCGACGCGTACTCGAAGAATGGAAATATTCCTGAAGACCAAAGAGGGAGGTCGCGCTTTAGGCCTTCTGTCTAGATCTCTTAATCAGGACGCAAAATCGACTGAATGTCAAACTGCTCACGCCAAGGACTGAAAGTATGTGGGTGTACACATCGAGGGCTCGTTGATGCACACCAGCGGGCAGGGCGGGATTCAAGCATTGGGAAAGACGTTTGGCTACAATAAGCTTGTGCGGAATTTCCTTGAATTGTAGATAGGACTGAAACGTCTACACCAAGTACAGTCAGTTGTTGTGTGAGATATGTCATTAACACTGCGTCTGCACCTTCAATAGTTGTTTCAAGAACGCGATACAGTCCGCCCATTCGTGTACATTATCAAACGCGTTTAAACACTTCTCCACTTGTTGCGTGTACTTTTTGTACTTTGGATCGGATGAAAACAGTTGCTGGGCTGCTGCTGCTCGGGTATACTTTAGAGTAATTTCCCTGACTTTCTAACAAACAAACTCACCCCGTTCACCGGTTCTGGTGGAAGTGTTGGCGAATCCCGTCCTGCCAGCTCGTGACTTGCCATCAACTTCCCGTGCAGCTGCACCCTTCGCTGACATGGTTTCGTTTCACTTTACCGAAGCAGATCGCACTGTTTCCAGTGAGTCCAAGGACGAGTATTATCACTGCGGCAGAGGGTCACGATGGATGACTTGGCACCCTAACTCGTCACTGCTACTTACTCGTAGCCTGTGTATCACATACTCGATTTAGTATCGGTGACCGTGACCGTGACCGTGACGTGACTGAATACCATGTCCCAAAAAGTTTAGAGCCCCAGTACGGGAACTCTGGGATGCGCAACTTCCATCTTTGGTTGTGCTCTGACCGTGGCTGGAGTTTACAACTTCGCGCTGGCCGTGTTTTCGGAGTTAGAAATGAACTTGCCTCTGAACCCTAACACAATGCCTACCTGTGGTGATCCTTATCTCACTGAAATGCATCAACACATCTGGTGGGCCTTATTTGACTTGACACTGAGTGTTGGACTCTATAGTGCTGCTCTTATGGCTGAGAGTTCTGAAGGCCCCATGCACCTACTGAGAAAGCCAAGTGGACTCCTGTTGAGGTCACTGCACTTGTTGACCTACATCCATGAACATTGTGTAGAGCATGCCAAGGCTAGGAACTTCAAGGATGCAACATACAATGTTGCTGCTACTGCTCTCTGGCCTCTTTACATATTCTCTGGAGATTTGTTGAAATATTCCAGGGATTGCTGCAGCTCATCCTCCAAAATCTGCACATCAAGGTCAACATCCACTCTACCATCAATCTTGCATGCCACTCCAACACCCTCCCAAGTCATACAGCACCACGTTATCAAAGATCCTCCTCCAAACTTCACTGTTCCCTCTACTATTCTGTCACTAAGACCCTCTCCTGCCTTTTTCCACACCCATTTCCTACCATCTGACCCTAGGCGATTGATTTTGGTCTCATCTGACCATACAACATGCTTCCAATCCTCCACAGTCCAGTGCTGATGGCTTACAGCAAAGTCCAACCACTCCTTCCTATGATACTGGGAAAGAAGAAGGCATTTTTTCTTCACCACAACCTTCATTCCAGGTTTTTAAAGTGACAGCATACTGTCTGAAAGGAGATAGGATGGTTCTTAATGTCCTGAAATGCTTTGGTCACTTGGACAGCATTTTCAGCCTTCCCAGTACTGATGAGTCAAATGGCATGGAGTATATCAGTTGAAATGACAAGAGAAGGATATCCACCAGAGGACTTCTGGAGGTCAGGACAGAGTTTAGAGTGAACTCAACTGATGGTAGAGTGGTTTAGACCAGTATAAGTAGCAATTTGATGAGTGGATTTCTGTTGCTCCAAGGGAGTGATAATTTGGTTGGTTTGAGCAACAAAAAGAGGTTTTATGGTGATGAGAGTGGAAAGAGTTGCAATATTTTGGTTTATTTACACTATGGCAGCCTCTTAATGATCACATGATTAATTGCTTAGCTAAACATCTTATATAATCTACCATTCTGGTACTTTCCTATGTCAGCAACAAAACTGTTGCAATGAGTACCCTTCATTGATTTGTGAATATCAATATCTCCGGATGGTGTAGGAATTACATAAGCAGTATATATACATTTGGAAAGCCCTGATCAAGAGCTTTCTAATGACATCTGGGTTCATCAGTTTATGCTTCATGGTTCTCTAGATATCAGCCAAACAATAAAAGCTTGCACAACATTGCAACACTTTTGTTGCCCACTGTATACATATGTACATGTAGCAGAACAGGTGGAGAAGCACTCACTAATGATAACAAAGGATTAGGAACAGGAACATGAAAGAGGGTGGAGTTAAGTGATGTAAGATAAATGTGGAATGCCCCTGGAGGCTCAGGAGTAATGATAAGGAAAGGGTGATGGAGTAGGATGACAGTCCATGCAAGCTCCAGATGACCACAAGTAACTCTGGACAGTGTAGGAAATCAGTCTTCCCTACATCTACAAGTGCAAATTATCAGTGCCTCTTTCACCCTACTGGATTATCCAAACACCATCATCTATTTCATCCACCTTCCACCACATCTCCATCCCATTCCTGCAATATCTGTTCATATCTGTGTGACACCTGCACTTGGTGCACCACAGCAACTCATCCTTCCTTACAGATTCCCATGTCCACATCCACCTAGATTTGTCTCTGTCCATCCTAACTTGCTGGTAAGTCTTGGTTAAGGTCTTAATTTTCCCTCATTTATACTTGTTGCTTTGGACATAGTCTGTGGTCTGCTCTCTGTGCTTTCCATCTGCTCTGTCTGCTTATTCCTTACGAGTCTATCGACCCATTGGGGGCGTTGCCCCCAAGCCCCCCAGTACACTGCAGAGTGATGCATGGACTACTTCATGGACCACCCATCACCCTGTCATCCTATTTATTAACTTAAGTCCATTCAGTACACTGCAGGGTAATGGATGGACCACGAAGTGGTCCCCCCATCACCCTGTCATCCTAGCTATTATCT
>KN824924.1:0-49537 GCA_000827395.1 Paxillus rubicundulus Ve08.2h10 | reverse complement strand
CCCACTCCGCTACATATATATACCTAGTTTTCACTTCGGATTCCTCAGCCGTTCTTTGCCCCTCTTTGGCAGCAGCTGAGGTGAGTTTACTTTATACCTATTTACTATTCCTAGCTAATCCCTAGTAGTCTGGGCAATCACTGCCCTATTATAGTTTTTGTCAATGAGCCTGAGCAGCTATTGGAGATCCTGCCAGTTTACAAATTTATCTTGGAGAGTGGGGTGGGAGGGGAGTCAGGGGAGTCAGACTTGGATGCAGAGAGAACTGAAGATTCACTTGACTCTGACAGCAACTCAGGCTCCAACTCAGGGAGTGGAAGTTCCAAGGCAGAAGAAGCAGAAACATGGGCCACTGACCATGAACCTGATGACCCAGTGTCAAAATACAAGAGCAGGGAACAAGCCAAGGAAAGGGACTACAGTCATGAAGCATGCCACCCACCAGGTATCATATCTGCACAGAAGGCACTACAGGATATAAATCTCACCATGAAACCACCACAAAACAACAGACATGGCCAAAAGGATGACAAAGTACAGTGAACTCTGGAACTGGAACACCAACTCTGGAATCTTGGAAACTCAAAGATCATGACTCCACTCTGCCCCTATGCAATGTAGGAAAGCAGTCTTCCCTATGTTTACAAGTGCCAATTATCAGTGTCTCCTTTGTGACAAAATCTATAATAGGGCAGTGATTGCCCAGACTACTAGGAATTAGCTAGGAGTAGTAAATAGGTATGAAGTAAACTCACCTCAGCTGCTGCCAGAGAGGGGCAAAGAACAACTGAGGAATCCAAAGTGAAAAACTAAGTATAAGTATGTAGCAGAGTGGGCAGAGAAGCACTTGCTAATGATAATCAAGGAAATAGGAACAGGAACAAGGGGGAGATAGAATTAAGTGGTGTAGGAAAGTGACAGAGCATCCCTGTAGGCTTGGGAGTGATGATGAGAAAGTAATGATGAGAAGCAATGAAGGTCCACGCAAGTTCCAGACAGATTCCAAGCAGCCACTGAAAGTCTGAGTGGTCCTGCCTGGCAGCAGAACAGAGGTATGAACACCGATGTTCCGGAGGTGCAGAGTTGGTGTTCCAGTTCCAGAGTTTATTGTATTTTGTCACTTCGCCCTACTGGATTTTCCAAACACCACCATCTATCTCATCTGCCTTCTGCCTCATCTCCATCCCATTCCCACAGTATCTGTTCATATCCATGTGACACCTGCGCTCTGTGCATCACAGAAACCCATTCTTCCTTATAGATCCCATGTCCACATCCACCTGGATCCATTCCTGTCCATCCTAACTTGCTGGTAAGTCTTGGTTGTACTCATTTCATCAGACATAGTCTGTTGTCCACTCTCTGCATTTTCTGTGTGCTCTGTCCACTTATTCCTTATGTTTTGGCTTGGTTTGACACTGTGACAGGTATTCCTGGACTATAAAAGTCTGTACTTAGTCTCTTGAATATTATCTTTTTATCACCATGGACTTGAGGTTAAATGCATGTAAGACCCAGATGAAAATGACACTCTACAGACTCCCCTACACACCCCAACACTTTACATTCACCTTGCTATGCTTTATCTGTCTGTCTACCATGGAAAGTCCACAAAAAATGTGCTACAATCACTTCCATTTCCTCAAGAGGCCAATGGACTCTCCCCTCTAGAGTTTCTCTCACATGGAATCCCTCCTGGGCCAATTATATTGAACCCCTTCTATTTACCTTTTCCCTTGTTCTGACCTCTTAACACCAGGGGGGGGACTTAGTATCTTTTCAGCAGAACCACTTGGAGTCTGCTCAGAATCCATCTGGAGTTACTGATGTGCAATTTTCTTCGCCACAGCCAGTAGATAGTATGTTCTCATCTGTAGATAGTGATGAATTTCATTTTTCTACTCACCTGCATACCATGTGTGATTCATGTGAGAAGCACAATAATAAAGTACTAGAGTGATCAATAAAACAAAACCCTGATATGTGGTTGCTTGATTCCAGAGTGCCATCCCACTTCACTGGTGATACCAACAATTTCATTGAATATCAGGAATTTCTACACAAGGTCATACACAGACTGCAAGTGGTTCTGCACCAATTAAAGGCCAGGGCACAGTCTTAATATTGTTCCAAGGCAATACTGTGTGATTGTCACCAACTATATATATGCCAATTCTTACAGTGAAACTCATTTCACTAGGAACTTTATTGAAGGATGATTGCCTATATGCACTCAGTTCTGGTCACAAACTCACCATTCATAATAAGTGTACCAAGAAAAGTCTGATTTCTTTCCACTCACATGGTGAAAGTACCATGTATTGGGTGTGTGCACCAACCATTTGTAATCCAATTAGTGTGAATTTGGATTTTCTCACCATTGATTGTGAACTCTTGCACTGCCACCTTGCTCACCCTTCTAAGGATGTACTGCAAGCAGGGTGGAAACATATCAAGGATTTCCCTGTGGTAACCATTGACAAAAACTATAATAGGGCAGTGATTGCCCAGACTCAGCCGCTGCCAGAGAGGGGCAAAGAACAACTGAGGAATCCGAAGTGAAAACTAAGTATATATATGTAGCAGAGTGGGCGGAGAAGCGCTCGCTAATGATAATCAGGGGGAATAGGAACAGGAACAAGGGGGAGATGGAATTAAGCGATGTAGGAGAGTGATGGAGCATTCCTGGAGGCTCAGGAGTGATGACAAGCAAGGAATGATGAAGTGCAATAAGAGTCTGTGCAAGTTCCGCATGGGTTCCAAGTGGATCTACCTGGCGGTGGAGCGGAGGTACGAACTCCGATGTTCTGGGAAAGTGGAGATACGAACTCCAACATTTTGGAAAAGCGGAGTTGGTGTTCCGGTTCCGGAGTTCACTGTATTTTGTCAACCATTCCACCAGTTGAACCAGTTTGTCCTGGTTATCAGCTAGGCAGACAACCCAATTGCCCCTTCACACAGCATGAAGTGCATGTGAAAGAACCCTTTGAACTTGTGCATTCAGATCTCAAATCTTTTGAGACTGAATCTTATCATTGTCACAAAAACATTATTGTCTTCTATGACAACTTCACATCCATGGGCTGGGTACAATGCCTACACTCCAAAGATCTGGCCTTATCAGCCACAAACGAATTCCTGAAGTATGTCCAAGTTCAACACAAGGCCCAAGTCAAGGGCTGGATGTCCAATGCAGGGGGAGAATACAAATCAAAAGCCTTCTGGCAATTGATACACAATCATGGCATGCATGTCTATGAGTCTGTGCCTCATACCCCTCAGCAAAATGGCCAAGCTGAATGATTCATAAGGACAATCATGGATAAGGCACAGGCAATGCATCTTCACACTTGCCTTCCACCATCTTATTGGGAATTTGCAGTAATGCATGCAACTCATGTTTATAATCACACTCCTAAGAGGGGATTAAACTGGAGAACCCCCTATGAACTTTTATTTAAAGTTTCTCCAACCATCTCACATCTTCATGTATTCAGATGTGGTGCCTATGTGCATCTTCCTGCTGTTACATGTGGTGGCAAGCTGCAGGCTAAGTTTCAGCTTATGATTTACTTGGGATACACCCCTGGAAATGATGCAAACTATCTTTTCATGCGCCCAGATAATTCTCTGCACACCTACACACATGCAATATTTGTATTTGATGAAAATCTCTTTCCTCACCGCCCAGGGGCTCATCACCATAAGTCAATAAGCCAAGTACCACAACATCCTCATCAACATCCTCCTCCAGAGGCACCTCCATCTGAAAATAGAGATGATGATGATTTATTACCACCTCATGGTCATCAGACCCATGAATATCCTCCACCTCCTGTGCAAACACCTTCACCAGATGTACCACCACCCTGAGGTTCCTCCACCTCCTCCTGTCACTCCTCCAAGATGGAATCCCCATCTTGATGTACCACCTGCCTTACCAAGATAATCTGAGTGAACTCACTGACCGCCTGTTCAGCCAGGAAATATATATGGTGAATAAGAGCATCCCATTAGGCAAGTCAGAGACATAGAGAGAGAGAGCCACTGGAAGGAACTCACAGGGCAAGCAGAACCTTCTGCGATGGTATCACCACCAGTTCCTGGATATGCCTCCACCTTCATCCCCATCAGAAGACAATGTCAAAAGACTAGTCCAGGAAGGGGGAGATGTGCTGGTTTCATACCTATGCACAAAGGCAATTATTCCTATGGAAGAGGAGGCCCCCAATATTAACTATCAGGAATGGTCTTACCACATCATACTCCACTTACCTCAATCAGAACAGAAACTCTGGTTTGAAACTTGTAAGAAGGAATTAGACATGCTGAAAGAATGCAAAATCTATGAAATAGTTGACTGACACACTAGTTGAAAGGTTAGTAAAAACTGATGGGTCTTTGATGTCAAATCTGATGGTTGAAAAAGAGCTTGCCTAGTTGTGAATGGCTTTTCTCAAACTGAAGGACTGGACTTCAACCAAATATTCAGCCCAGTAGTGTGATTTGAAACTGTGTGATGTATACTTGCCCTTACCACCTTAGAGAACCAGTATATTACCAGACTTAATGTGTGATCTGCCTACTTATATGGCAAACTCAATGAGGAAATTTACATGGAGTTCCCAGAAGGGTTCCTTCCCCCTCATTTGAATGGCAAAGTCCTTGAACTTCTCCACACCCTTTATGGCCTTTAAACAAGCAGGATTAGCTTGGTGGAATGCTCTCAGTGAATCCATGACTGAACTAGGCTTCAAGCAATTAATAACTGATGCTGGCCTATTCATCAACAGAAAAGGGAAAGACTTCATTCTCACTATCATATATGTGGATGATGCCCAATTCTGCAGTCCCAATAAAGCCTTAGTCAACAAAACAAAATAAAGGCTGTCTTCATGAAAAGGTGGGAATGCCGTGATCTTAGGGAGACTACTGAATTCCTCTGAATGAAAGTATGTTGAGAAAATCACTGACTGCATATAGATCAGTGCAAATATCTTGACAAAGTACTTGAGCACTGTGGAATGATCAATGCAAAACCAGCTTGTACACTTTGCCTCAGGGATACCGACCCAAGAAGAATACAGCCCCTGTCAAGCCAGAACTTTGGACATGATTTCCAGACAGTGATTGGCTCATTAATGTATTTGATGCTTGGTACTCACCCAGATATTGCTTATGCAGTGACTCAAATGGTGTGAATGGCTGCCAATCCATCACAAGAGCATCTTGATAAGGCTCTTTATATTTGCTGTTATCTTATCAGTACTCATGATTACTCACTTGGATTCAATGGCAATTCTGGATGCAGAATCACTGCCTGCACAGACTCAGATTGGGGTGCAGATCCAGAAACTTGCCACTCCCAAATGGGAGTTTACATCAAGTCAGCGAATTGTCATATACCATGTCACAACAGTCAACTCCACTCCTCCTAGGCAATAGCAGGGGTATACCCACAGGTATGCATGATGTACCCATACTCATACCCCCCTTGAGGGGTAGGGGTCCACTGACAGGTTCACGGATGTGGACCCACAAGGTGACCCATGACAGGTACACCCGCAGGTCTGATATGTAGACAGTATTTATAACAAATAATCTACTATAGTTAGTTAAATTTAATGTTAATGAGTGTGAGGGACTGAATACAAGCGAGTGCAGCCAAAAGTGCATGCATCTGAGGCGAGTCATGGTGCATGTGCACCTGGATGCATGCTTGTTGTAGCTGCGAAAGTAGTTAGTTAGTGGCAATACAAAGAAAAATAAAAACATATGGTGTGGCATGCATCAATGTCGCTGTCATTGCGGCTGTGCACAGAGCACCTTGCTGGTGAGGACTCAGGAGTCATGTGAGGCAAGTCATGGCACATGCACCTGGACATGTGATCGTCATAGCTGTGAAAGTAGTTAGTTAGTGGCAACACAGAGAAAAATAAAAACATATGGTGTGCAGTGTGTGTGACATGCATGACATACCTTCATTTTTCATCCTCTCGCCCTCCCTGTTCCCTGTGGTCTTGCAGGTAGTGGTGGCATTGTGTTTCATGTGCTTGCTGTGGTTGCATGTGAGAGGGTTCAGGGAGTTTGTAGTGTTGTCCCAGGGAGCATGTGTGATTGTCATAGCTGCATGAGTAGACATACCAAAAAAAGTAATAGTCTTACAAACCCTTGTGGAGGGTACGGGTATGGGTATGGGTACAATATCCTGTACCCATACCCATACCCCTCTGTGCCTGTACCCATGACCTGCACGGGTTACTCCTACCCGTGCTATTGCCTAACTCCTCCAGAGCCTACTCTGGCTCAACTCTACTTTCCTGCCTATACCAAGTCTGCTTTTCTGCCTACATCAGCAAACTAACCCTTGCCCTGTCCAGGCCAGACAGATCTGGCAGGACTGGCACAGCAAGGTACCTAACTGGCAAGAGCTGGATAGAAAATGTGAAAATAATCCTGCCTATAAACTTGACCTAAAAATTTTACCAGACACTTTTACTGCTAAACAGGTGGCTTTAGTGCATTCACTTTGTACATTTTACTCACCATTGTTAAGGACAGGATTAGGGTTAGTTTGCTGATGTATATGCAACTCCACTTTTCTGCTTATCTCTCTTACCCTGATTTCTGTACCTTGTTCCTCATCCTTCATACTTTGACAGACATTTGACATATCTAATGAGTCCACCTTCCAATTCATTCCATTCTGACTCATTCTGACTCCTCCTGACTCATTCCCTATCTTTCTGATGACTTTGACCCACATTCTGTTCCACTCCAGTACTCTGGTGCCCTCCATGTTTACTTGTCACCATAGTATATAAACCCCTCTTGTGTTTTGTATTCTGCAGTTCAAATATCGACTTTGATCACTCCTCTGCTCTGTCCACCTAAGTACCTCTCTCAACACTTGAAGCCAGCCTTCTCATCATCACTCCAACCCTCTGACCTCTGACCTCCCCTTACTACTCCATTCTGCTGTTGCTCTGCTCCACCGCCTGCCATTACTCCACCCCTCTATTAAATACTGGACTGAACTCAGACAAGGACACAACACACAAGTTGAAGCCAATGTCTGCTCTGCTCCTCCTCCAACTTCAGACAGCCTGGAGGAACATGATCTTAACACAAATGCAATATCTCTTTGGTATTCACACCTCCGGAAGACCACAGCTCTGTCTTCTGCTAATCGGGTTCAATCTTGGACCTGTTCCTATTTGTGGTGGCGATCAGGGGTCAGTGTTTATCACAAACAACCCTGTTACTGAATGTTACACAAAATATATCCCCATTTTTTATCACTTTATTAGAGACACCATCACTGATCAGCACATTGAAATCTTCTATATCAAAGGGACTGACAACCCTGCTGATATGTTCACTAAGAACCTTGGATATGTCAAATTTGAGCAATGTAAATCTCAACTTGGTCTCATCTTCAAACACACCACTAGCCTAGATTGTGTGTTGTTAACTACTCTTTTGCTTATGTGAAGAACTCTTACTTAGCAAGGGGGAGTGTTGAACAAATAGTTAAATAGTATATATTTAGTATGTAGTTCATATGTTATGTTCACTATAAAGTCAGCCACATGAGCTAAGTTTGAACAATACTTCTTGACCTCAAACCATCACCATCTAAGTGTCACTCAACCAACCTTGTAGGTAAGTACTAAGTAACTGCCAATTGTAATAGCTTTAATAAACCTCATTTCCATCTCCATTCATGTTCCTGTTCCTAATCCCCTGATATTATTAGCAAGTGCTTCTCTACCCATTCCACTACATATATATACTTTTTACTTCAGATTCCTCAATTGTTCTTTGCCCTCCTTAGGCAGTGGCTGAAGTGAGTTTACTTTACACTTATTTACTACTCCTAGCTAATCCCTAGTAGTCTGGGCAATCGCTGCCCTCTTATCACTGAAAAATCCCACAAAGATCAATTGTATGGTAATAGCATACTGCAAATCACTGTCAATGTGATGCAGTGAACCCAGGGCTGCTCAAATATAGGGCTGGGAGCAGAGGTTGAGGTGGGATCTGAGGTTGGGTAGACCATGATCATCAAAGCCTCCCTTGGCTACTTCAGGTTACTATCAAGAGGTTCAAGGCTTCACATTGATGGATCTGCACCACCTGGACAACATTTACCATCAGGAATTGGCTAGGTGATTGCTGTGCATTGCATGTCGCCACTGGTCTTTAAAGGAGGGCTACTCGCCTGGCCTCCACGTCAAGCCTTCCTAGCATGATCCAAACATGAATAGAATGCCATGCAAGGTATTGTACAACATTTGAGTCAAAAAGCACGGAGACACTGGACGAGGTCAATGAGCCCTCTTCCTAAACATCACCTTCGCAGTGGGGTGCGCCGCAATCGCATTTCCAATGTGCAAACTCCGTGGGGGTGTAGCATTATCCTCCAATTTGACATCATAGGACAATACGACATGGGCTAACATGGATTGTAGCTCGTTCGCCGCAAAGAACCGACCTGGGCTACAAAATGAACACGATATTGTGTGAGTGTGAGGTGGAGAGCGGGAGACATTCATACCACGCATGTCTGCCGTGGCCGAACGACAAGTATTCAGGGTGAGTCGAGACGAATGAATGCTTGACGCCTTCTCCGTCCTCCTCAGGCATGTTGGCAAATCGCAAAGGATCAAACGTCTCTGCGTTTTCGTAAATCCCATCATCGAGATGGATAGCTTGCGAGGCAATGGTGACAATTGTCCCTTTCGGCAGCACTGTCCCATCTGAGAAGGTGAATTCTTTCATGGCTTTCCTTGTCATAGCCACTGGCAGAATCAGTGATGAGTTTCCCCGGGGTGCGGATATGAAACGGAGTTACCAGCGCCAATTCCTTCTATGCGTTGACTCTCTTTCAGAAAGCTATCAAGTTTGCGCATCTTCACCAACGCTCCCTTCGACCAACCATCCTTTCCGACGATTGATTCTACTTCTTCGCGGAGTGGTTGCATGTACTGTGGATTTGCTGCCAGATTATAGAGTACTTGCGTGAAACTCTGGAATGCAAAATGTGATTAAACTGCAGATAAGGACGACCGCGTAGCCCTACATTTGAAGATGTCTATGGCACAGACCAACGAGGTGAGCGTCAAACCTTGTGAAGATGAACAGACACCCTACGTGAATAGCGGCGAAGTTGACGGCCAAGATGCGCAGCGTCAAATCTTTGATGGAACTCCCCGAAGCCTCGGGATGGTCCATCAACCAGGATAGAAAGTCGTTCTACCAAGATAATAGTCAGGCACTTCCCCGACAGCGAACGTGAACGGCAGACAGGTTTATCGTCCCAATCTTTCCCATATTCTTCGAGATGCTTCCGTCGTTCCTCGATGATCGGACCGAGGTGCTTCATTCCACGCCTGGCGCTGGCTGGAACACTCGTCATGAATCGTGCAACAAGACTTTAGAAAAGGTGAGAGCCGGTTTGCGAACATGTAGGTATGACTTACGGCGCCAAAACCTTCGGGAAAAGCCTAATCACCAGACCTCCCTTGACGACATCCAGAGTGAACTGGATATTAAGGTCTATCCAATCGGGATTACGGCCTACATCGCGAAAGCTAAGGAAGCGAAAACACAAGAAGACATATCACATACACAAAGGAAGACCAACGAATATCCTGTTGCTCGTCCTGCCTACGACCTGTTGGACGGTCTGGAGTGCTGGCACGCTCTTCCACTCTGCATCCCTCTTACATTAGTGATTGCTCAACAATGACAACGAACTCGACGCTCGCCATTGTCTTGGAGATCCAAAGTTTCTTGAAATGCTGTGACTATCTCATCCCTGATATCAGGGTACAAGATTCCGAGATTCCGAGTGAGTTGCGAGCGAATGATTGGGATGTGGAAGGGGTTGTGATGTATGTCATGGCCCAGCGTGTATTCTATTTTCAAATTCTTTTAATCCCCTCACTGTGAACTCCATCTTTATAAGAATAGACTGGTTACTTACATCGTTTGCTGCTTCTGCGAAAGAAAGCTCGTCGTCGGAAGCCTTGCGGACTTCTTCCACGAGCTGAGGACCACCCACAACGACCGTCCATCGGTACAGATCTGCAACCTTGAACGGTGTCCCCTTGTGCTGCCAATATCGTTAATCGATTTTCTGTGAAGACACTGAGCAGCGAACGCACCCTCTCGTAACCCCCTCGGATAGTGTCCGCTGCTTTGGTCAAATTTTTGATACTGGCCCACCACGATCCCAGCCAGGTACTGCAGCCAACAGTCGGTATCGCATCCAGCTGATCGAGGAGTGTAAGCTTTCTTTTTGCGGGGGGGGATCTGGAATACGATGCTTTGCACGTACGTTTTGGCCCTTGGACAATTTCGCGAGAACGAAGGCAGCGACGACAATGCATGCAAGGCCGCAGGTGCCTTGGACACCGTCTGGAAGCGCTGGTACTCGGAGCTGCATGATGTCGATGAGGAGTTCAAGAGGTGGGACTCCCTTGTAACTATTTCAAAGCTCCTAATCCTTCGGCGGCGGCGAGCTACTTATATCAAGCTACACCCATACTTGATGGAGGCCACTGAAACCCTACTCTCCCAAATCAGACCATAGAAATTCTGATGTGTCAACGCCACAAGACATAAATCCAGAACCTTAAAGTTCAACCGGGTCAATTGCACCAATTTTTTATGGTCATGCAACTCACCATTGATGCGAACCCGTAGTTCCTTCGAGAATATGGCTGGGAGAAGTGATTGAGGTGAGGTCTTAAGTCACTGATTCAGTTCTCATGGGAGCCCAGCCTGAGCCGCGCACTGGGGGCAGTTTCCAGACTAGACTGCCTGCTATACTCGTGACCACCCTGGTGACTAAAAATTACGTCAGTGCCATAATATCTTAACCATGAAGGGAACCTTCATCTGCAACTCGTCCAAATTCTCGTTTAGGATGAAAGAAGTTTGATGTTTACGATACCCTTGACGAAGACAGCTGATTGGTGGGGACTTTCAGGGCGTGGCATTTCAGATCGGGATTCGATAGCCTAGTTTAATTTTGGGTTGGAATACTACTCGTACGTGAGCCACAGAAACCACTAGTAGACAGAGGTGAGAATGCAGCATAATGTCCAACACCGAAGAGGACGCACTATTGAGTTGGAGGGGTTGTTTGACCGTGTTGAGGAGCACTGTGTCGCAGTTCCCAAAAGGGAAATTTTCACATGGTGGATATGGCTGGACACCTTGACTAGGCATTACCGTCCTCCCATTGTGAACCAAGAGCAATTGCACATGGAACTTCAACCATGTCTTCAGTGGCATCTGGAATGCTTTGTTGAGATCTGCTTTATCAGTATGCTGGCACAGGTAGTTGTAGAAAGCATTCGTGAAGTCCAGTAGGTGATACTGTTGTTGGATGGTGTCTATTGTCACACTCAACAGATTGGGTTTTACAGTGACATGCAAGGCAGTATGGGAGTTGTTGGAGATAATGCCTTTCAGGAAGTGGTTGTGAATGGGACATGGGGCAGTGAACTGAGTTTCAGCTTCCATTTTGGAGAGAGCCCTCCTGACCCAACTTAGTGTCAGGTCCACATAAGTCATCAGAGCTTCTTCAGATGCAATAGCATTGGTTAGCAATCCCCCCCCTCCATGTAGCAAAGTATAGAGTTCAAAAAAGTGCATGGTTTCCTCACAATTCAGGATATGAACACACTGCATAGTGAAATCGCATTGGCGTGAGGTCTTCTGAAACAGGTGCTTGCAGTGCATGATTAACAGACATTCAGAGACATCTGCAGTGAACTGGATGAGGTTACCAACCTTCTTGACCGAATCAGCAAAGCTCTGGAACAATTCAAGCTTCAGAATGTTGAAATCTTCCCTCCCTTCTGGCCCCATCAGGCCTCAGCGTCAAGGATCACCTGTTTTTGAGAGTGAAAATGCTTGAGAGCATGATCTATATCTAGGATGGATCCTGTGTGGACTGGAGACTGCACTTGATAGATGAAATCAATGAGTGCATGAATTGCATGAATAAGTCCAGGTGAGACAGCCCCCACAATGGTTGGGACAATTGTGCATGGATCTCCGGATATTCACAACCAGTCATCTGATTGATGTGAGAGACCCCCCCTTAGAAGTGGTGTATGCCAACATGCTTATGCTGTGACTTGTAGTGAGCATTGAGTCCATTTTGCCCAAGCGCTTCCTTGCACCACTTCAGGGGATGGTTGAAGAAGAGACGATGGCAGGTATGAAGTAGCTCAGGTACCAGGAAAAAAGCAGGGTCTGATAAAAGCCAGTCACGCCAGAAAGGATGGTGGACCCCCAAGAGTCCGAGTGTCTTGGCGGTGGCCTGGTACTTGTCAAGATCCCATGGGTTGACCTGCTTGTGCAGTTCCATTAGTTGCTGAAGCATGTAAGCACTAGTGCAGGGGGATGGTGCTTCCCATCTCCAAATTGATTCAGAGAGGCTAAGGTGATCAGCGATAAGTTCTTGCTAACTGTGGTGATGAGCTGTTGTTCTGGGAGATCTGAGATGTAGGCAACAAGAGGAGTGAAAGCATATTGCATGTTCCCCAAGGGATCAGGTATGAAGGTGCCAACTTTGGCTACATCCTTAAGCCATGCACAGACAATGTCCATGCATCGATGCCATACATGGGCTTGTAGTATGGTCTGGTACCTGTCATGTACTTCAAACATTGGAATGTGCATAAATGCAATACAGCTCCAGGCATGTGCTATAGCTTTCATTTGAACATCTGAATAGATGGATGTTTCAAATTGTTACGAAGAGAGGGTGCATTTGTAGGCCACCGGAGTGAGATGTGACAGGCATTTTATCTGATGCAAGAATTATAGGGACGACAGTGGCTCCTTCTGGCAGAGAATCCTGGACATGCAAAAATTTCATCATCAGTGCGGCAGCAGCTGAATCATCTCACCTGTAACACCCAAGTGTATTGGCCAGTAAAGAATTCTCCAAATTCTCGCTCTCCACCATTCTGGATGATATGCGGATTGTACATCATGTGGTTTGCAAATATGGGATTGGAGAACATCAATATGATTTTGTTGAGACCATCATGGCAGATGAGGTTGATTGGATTGACCGATTGATAACCATTGATTGTAATCTCTGTACTCATCCATAATACTCCATGTGGGAGAGCGTCAATGAAGTCATGAAGTTAGTCCTTGTTCTTGAAGGATGGAGCAGCGTGTTTTTAAAACTGAGAATTGTTAATCAGTTTCTTGGTCACAGCGCATGCAGGGTCTGGGATCGGAATACACACCCATCTGAGCTTAAGAAAATGGTCCATTTGTGCTCCAGTCAACATCTCACACATAAACTTTCCTAACTCCCATTCCCCACAATCTTCAAATAGATAGTAAATATTGTGAACTTGTCAATATGCGTATTTGTGAGATCCCATCCACTGTAGCAGGTTTTGTTCCTTCCAGAAGATGTAACCAGACTTCAGATGGTAAACCCCGCTGGCAGATCTCTGACTTGAGTTATGGGGTGCCTGGAGTCCAGGGGGGACTGCTTGCTGTGGATCATTGCCCCATCATAGAGCCTGCTGGCAGCAAGCTTGCATGGTCTTGAGATGTGTTGTCATAAGAAGGGGAGAATGAAATGATATGCCACATGCTGGACAATAGATATGTCTGGCATGGCAGCACAAGTCAGTCATCTTTCAGTGGTAAGTAAATAATGAGACATACTGTAGATGATTGGCAGCAACAGGTTCCATGTGTTTGTTACAATAGATACTGACAAGTGGTGACCACTGGCAGTGAATCTTTAAAAATTCACAAGTCCTTCAAATTCCAACACATACGACTCACATTGATACCTATCGCCCAGTGCTGAGCACATAGCATTGTTCCAAACATTGACTTCCTTCTGCAGTCTTACAATGTCATCTGACACCGAATCACAAGTTCTATCTCCAACTGACAGTGATCCCCCCACATCAACTCCCTTGGGCTTGCCTGTTTTCCCCATCTTCTCCCTACCCTTCATCAACCTGCCAAAGGGAAAGAAAAAGGCTCCCAAGCAAATCAAACATCATCTCAAAGCAACATCACCCCCTCTTCTTCATTCTCATTCAAAGCCCTATTTGCATTGCAAGTCAAACAAACCTGCACCTTCAGCAGTGAAAATCACATCAGAACTACTCCAGTCTCACTGCAGCTGCAAGGTTGACGAATCTAAGGTCTGTCTCTCTGACGACAAACATTTCTGCTTTCTATGCTACACTTACATTGTTGATCATATTGCAGATATGTATAATGAGTAATGGCCTAGAAGGGATCTCATAGGAGACTTTCCACCTAGTTGTACTGGCAAAGGAGGCATCCCTTGAGATGAAGCACCAACTCCTCCTTGCTACTACATGGGAAATTGAAGAAACCAAATGGTAGGTGTTCTTGGAACAAGTCCAGAAAGAGTGGCAATGTGAGTTGGACACTGCCTCTGAAGCACTCCATTTCTTTGAATCCCTTGTTTCCAAACAATCTTTACCTTATTATCATCAGGAGAGGAAGGAACTATTCACTGCTTATGACAAGGAGTTGGGCACATTATCATTGGTTGATAAAGAGCTTGATGGTCTGCAGGGCATTGCTACATGTTGTGAATTGAAGAAGCCTGTGATTGCAGGGATGCTTGGAGAACCCAGCTCCTGCTAATGTGAGCTGGCTCACCTCTTGTTTCCATTGTGTTCTTACCGAATGATCAGAATTGGAATTAGATGGGACACTGGTGACCATGTATGACCACAGCACGCACATATACTGGCAATTCAAACAACGTAGAAACACCATCCTCCATGAGACACAATTGTATGCATGCATTACATATGTACAGCCAATACAATTTGTAGTTGCCCATATCAATCATAATCTGAGTCATTACAAAATCAAGGGCTAGAACTCTCACCACCATCCTCCACATCTGATCGATACAATCTCAATTCTGTCACTCACATGTAATCCTTCTCTCTGACAAAAACTATAATAGGGCAGTGATTGCCCAGACTACTAGGGATTAGCTAAGAGTAGTAAATAGGTATAAAGTAAACTCACCTCAGCCACTGCCAAAGAGGGGCAAAGAATGACTGAGGAATCCAAAGTAAAAAGTAAGTATATATATGTAGCAGAGTAGGCAGAGAAGCGCTCGCTAATGATAATAAAGGGACAGTGAAATCAAACATGATTACAGCACTGGCACCATGTCTACACCCAATGAAGGATATGTAGCAGCAATGTACCCTGCTGGTGACACACTAGCATACAACCACCTTATGATGTATCCACCCCACCCCTCTCGAGAGATGGTACTCTTGCAGCCATGTCAATCTATGTATTCTGACACACCTAGTGCACCACCTACCATCACTGCACTTGGGGTCCCTGAAGTACCAGCTTACCCCAGCCTTCATTGGATAAGTGCACTTGCACCACTGTGACCTCATGAGAGGGTCCAGACTGGTCAATTTTCTGGGATGGTTATCTGAGTGAGTACAGTCATTAGCATCCTATCTAAAGATGCTAATTAGTTACAATTCAGAATACCAATCCAACTCTGATCCCACAGTGCAGCAGGTCTCAACATTCAAATTCACCCCCTACTCCACAGCTGCTGCAGGTGCTAGCACCTGAACCCAGTCCTGAGGAAGGCTCATCTAACCACGTCAGACGTTCATGGGGGCTGTCACTGCCCTTGCTGCAGGCAGGTTCTGGCATTGGTCCCCCATCCAGGCCTATTCAAGATATTGAAGGTTGGGATCTCAGGAATATATTGGATGATATAAAGATATGCCTCCATTGGAAAATACTAAACAAGAACACTTTCCCAACTTCAAGAGAGCAGGGTGAGATGCTTTGCAAAGCTCTTGCAAGGTGTGCCAAGGGGATGTTCAGGGATCCAGGTATGTTTCCGCCATTGTCATGGGCAAGTTATTCAAATATATTGTAGGTCAAGCATGTTGGTGGGCGAACCAACAAGCCAATGTCTACATGAAAGACTTTGACAGCATCATCAAGCACATCCAGACCACATTCAAAGAGGCAGCATGGTTTTTTTTTTTGTATCCAGTTTATTGTCCTGTTGGGGCAAGGCCCTATGTAAGACACTATTAAACTAGTCTATGGGGCCCATTGCCCCTATGTTTCTCCACTCCTGCAAATGCCCTGGTGTGGATCATGATCCCACCAGTCTGCTGTTCCTTCCAGCCATTTTAGGTGCACAGAGCATCAGGAATATGACAGAATCCTTACTTGCACTTTTTCATGCTTTTTCATACTTTTTGAACTTTTTGATTTGAGAGAAAGTGTGACAAGGCCAGTAAGCTCGCTAAGGAGGTTAAGTGTGACAAGTGCCAGCTGACTTCCAAGTAAATGATGTGCACGTTCCAGGAGTCGAACACCCAACACCAAAAATTTACACTGACTGTGCAATCTAACTATTACACCATAGTCATTACAATACCTCACTACTTATAACTTAATTATTGAGCTATTAGCAGAACATACATTAATCAAGTACTAGTCATCTTACTGTACACTACCAATGGTGTTTGGACTTGTCTAAATTTCAACACTTATGCAATCACGTGATCTGTTTAGCACACCCATTCAACATCTTTTCAGACTGCTCTATGCACCCAACACCCCCCTCGTTCACCAAAGACACCAACTCAGAGATGAACCTAACAACTCAACAGCAATCCACCATGGATGGATTGACTCAACAACAATAACTCAAACACGAACATGCTAGCTCCAAAACAACCACACCAGCCCCAAAACAAGCATGCAGTGGCTTCTGAGCCACACAAACATGAACGCAGGGCCAACGTGACCACGAGGATGATGGGACCCCAAGGATGACGGGAGGACAAGATGACAAATGGGACAAGGGGGCCATAAGACGACACAACCAGGGAACTGCGGGACAACAAGATGACGAGACCAGGGGACGATGAAACAATAAGATGGCAAGACTTATTTTTTCATACTTACATTCTTTTTTTAAAAAACAGAAGTATGAGAGAGACAAACGATAATTATGTATGACATTCATCTCCAGCTAAAACCTCCCCCCCTCAATGATACCCACCCAGGGCCCACACAGCTGTCCACAAAACACCACCATGCCCATCCACTGGTGAGTTGCTGTTTTCATTCGAGCTGTTGCTTTATTCATCCAGCTGTGACAATCAAACTAGCAACTACAACCACCTACATAGCCATTATGCATGATGGTGCAAACAAACATCATGACTCAAACCTCTATTGCCCTGGATGACCCAACCCCCTTGCAACAACTACAAGACTGACTCATGCATGCCTCTGCTTTCGCAAGCTGTCATGGAGGCCATTCCGCCACCCCCAAGCTGGTATTCACTACCTTCAAAAAGATAAAAAGACAAGACAAGAAGGGGAGCAAGATGAGGAGCACACAACAGTGCAGGTACGTTGCCACCCTGAACATACGCGACTCATGTTGACAGTGAGATGAACTTGAACATGCCGCCAACCCGCTGTAGGAAAGCATTAATTCCTACAGCCGCAACTGCCAATCCCGGCAAACTCTTTCCGCCTACCTCACTCACTTCCGACCATGCACTCTGGTCTGTCTGTCTTTTTACAGATCCCCGTGCCCACGTCCTCCAGTCCTGTCCATCTCGTTGGTAAGCCCTTTAATTTTCCGCTTTTCTACTTTCACTGCCTTGGAGCCACTCTATACATACTTCCACCGTTCTGTTGGCCCATACTCTATGTTTGAATTTAGTTTGGTATTGTTGCGGGAATCTCCGCAGTATAAAAAGCCTGTACTTAGTTTCAGGAAATGCATCTTTTGTCACAACGGACTTAAGGTCAAACACATGTAATACCTGGATGAAACAACACAAGTACCGACGCTCAGACAATCCTCATCGCACCTAAAACCCTTTTTACTCTACACCACCCCCCTCCCTCGCTTTTCCTCCGAAACCCATCAGAAAGCGCATTACTCTCTCCCCAACATGTACCCAGGACCAACGGACTCCCCCTTCTTCATTCCTTCTCGCACTAAATCCCTTCCGGGTCAATAATTTCGCACCCCCTTCTTAACACTTTTGACTTAGTCCAGACCTACTAACACTAGGAAGGGACTTAGTATTCTTTCACCGCTCTTATGCCTGCATATCATGCATTTGCAACATGATGTTGGGCATCGATGATGTCACCACCAGGTATGATACAATGCCAGGCATCAATAACAGCGGTGGGTGTATCATTTACCAGAAACCAGTGGTGCCAGGGTTTTTCTTATTTCATACTTTTTTGCCTTTTTTCATACTTATTATGCCATACCCCTGCATTGTACAAGGCAATAAAAAGCTTGAAAAGTATGAAATAAGTGTGAATTAAGTTGAGGACATAGCTTATTTCATACTTTTTCTACTTTCTGATAAAGGCGGGAAAAAGCACAGAAAAGCATGTAAAAGTGTTGAAAAAGGTAGATAAGCATTTTGTCATGTTCCTGATGAGCTTCTAAGTCACATCTAGACTTCTTCTTTTAACTTAACATTGAGGTTGGTGCTGTGTCATGACTGTAGATATGTAACAAGTACCCAGATTGCCTGAGCGACTGTGTACAGAAGGAGTGGTTGGCAGCACAGTTGCTTGTTATACCATTGTATGGGCTTGCTAGCCACTCCCTCAGTCCCCCCCAGACAGTCTATGAATCCTGACAGCAATACATCCCGACTCTCCTCACAGACTGATGAACTTCACCTAGAGGTTAATTAGATATGTATCACACAGACCCTGCTGCGCTTCGTCCCCGTCGGAAGCATCTCCCTTGTTATTCTATTTAGTACTCTACTCGGACTGGTTCAGGAGGAAGCTACCACCAGAAGAAGCGGGAAGTAAACATTGAGCAAAGCCGTTCCAAAAGTCTGTTATTTGACCACGAAGGACAAGTCATCATCACTGCGAAAGCAACAAGCCCGACGCCATTCTTCCCGCCGCTCGACATTGCTTCAAAGCCATGGGTTCCCCTATCGAGTGTCAAGGTCCCTTCGTTATCTGTGAGCACCCGTCGTTAACTCATTATCGATCGTTGACAGGCCGCCCTACCAAAGCATTTGCAAACGCAGAGAAGAAGTTGTCTGAAATGCCGCTGTTAGATTCTTCGCCTGCGAGAGTGGATGGTACCGACCTGCAATCGTCGGATTAACTGTGCTTAGGCCCGCGAGTTCGAACATCTTGTTTAGTAGAAAGAGACTTGCCCTTACTGCCAGCACTATTCAAGGTGTAATTGCATGGACTACTTTGATGAATGTAAGAAATTCGACGCCCGGAGACTACTCATCGCCTGTGAGTTCAACATCAATATTGTTGTCGACGTTCCCCTATGGTCTGTCATACATTTGTCGTTGATGGTACCTGAGCTCGCTGTGATTATGAGGCGCATCATATCGCGCTCGGAAGTGACAAGCAACGACACGCCATAGTGCGCGAAATCAAGCTCAAGGCTCATGAAGAGAAGTGAATGAGGTGACACTGATTCAAGCCTCAGACTCAGAGGATATGGTGCTATCAATACGAGTTGCGGCGCTGGGGGGCAACTGTCGATTACTTACCTGCTAATTTTCTTCTAACCAGCAGACTAGACAGCTTCACAGAGACTTCGGAATGAGTTACAACTTACTTTCTATATTCATTGATATCCACCCAAAAATTGGCTGACTGGTACGCTACAAGGCCGCTTACGTTATCAGGGCTACCGCATGACCCTCATGTTTGGGTGTATTTGGGTCGACTGTACAGTAGATGTCAGCCACAGGTGCTCGCTGTCAAGCACAACCAGCACGAAGGCTCACCAAACGTCCGCAAGATGTCGACCGATCTTCAATGGCTCCTTCTCCGCGTTAGTAACACCACTGTAGCTCATGCAAGCATCTTGCACAATATATTAACAACAAACTTTCAACTGGACAGAAATACAACTCCTTTGTCGTGAAGAAGGCCTCCGAGGGCCCTATCTTCTCCACTGAGCCCGTACGTTGCGCTTTTACTTTCCTCATCGATTACTAAGTGTGTAATCATGAAGGGAAATCTCCGCAACCTTCACTCACACAAATATTCCGGTCTTGCCAACGCCAAGGCAAGAATACTCCGTGATCTTCTTGCAGGTCGAAAGTGTTGAAGTTCGTGATTTGCACAGACCATCGACATCAAAGACTCTCCCTCAGGTATTCAGATTACCATAAAGAAGTCCAAGGCTTCCCCCCAACAAGTTCGCACTGCCCGGACAACTTTCACCATCCGCAATCGCTCGGGTGGTCGCCGTGCATTGGGTGTCGTCGCTTGTCTTGCAAAGAAGGGCTACCGTCCTGATCTCCGCGCTGTAAGTCTTCCTTTCAATGCACACTTTAACATTGCATTACCCCTACGCTTCTCTCCAACCTCAATCAATCCAAATGCACTCTCGTTAGAACCCGCTGGAAATCACCTACATGGTGTATGAAAGTTGGGCGTGGACATGTTTGCAATATCAATGTAATCCTTTGGACAATCGCCGTTAGGCATTTTACTTCCCTGTGTATCGTTCACTCAGGGAAGCGTCGTTGGCGACTACAGCTCTCTCGACTCATATCTTTTTCTACACCTACTGACATTTTCTGTGGGATAGGCTGCCCTCGGTCGCACATCTGCTCTGATCGCCGCACAAAAAGAGAAGAAGCCATCACCACCGAAGAAGACTCGGGGAAAGAAGGTCACGGCATGATCGTTTTCTCATGTATCTCTAGTGTTCGCTATGCTTGTTCATGACAACAACAAAAGCACAACTATGTCGGCTAGGCTCATGCTCTTTAACAGCGTGTGCTGTGAACTCATCGATACCCTCAAAGCATGTTTGAACCACCGATACAAATACAGACAAAGGTCAGCTACTTGGCTATACAACATCTGGACCGAGAAACCGTTCAACACAACGCTGCACGTCGAAACTTGCTTTAAATATCCAACGCCCTCCCCGTAGGCTGCACAACCCTTCCCCTCGCTCCGAAGCAATGCTCCGAAGTCAAATGGTCCTTAGAGGGCATAGTACCTTCCACCTTGCGATAGACGCTCTCCTTGAGTCTGCTCTGGTCATGACTTCCGTGTCCATGTTTTTTCTCCTTCTTGGGAGCTTCTTCCTCGTTGTGAGGCGGAGGGTGCACTTGCTCTTCGCCTGCCCCCTGAGCGGTTGGGCGCGGGTAATCAGTGTTCTCTGCTTGGTCAGTGGCGTTCCTAGGAAGGCCTCCCCTGTGTATAATCTCAGCATACACTTGCCTCGCAATTCAGCCAACGCACGAGGCAGCGCGAGCCCTGGGACGCGAGCTGACGGAGAGACGACGACCGCCGACTTTCACTGCGCACCATGATTGACAAGTGTCAGCTGTGGCCTCTTTGGTGTCACCGACATAGTGCAACTTACCAGCCGGGGGATGCTGAGCTGACAAGATGTCAGACATGATGGTTGTTGGTATGGAGTTGTTGGGGCTTTGGCTACGTGCTGCGGTGTGGCGGAGTTTCGTAGGCGCCAGTATCAACGACAGGGGCACAACCAAAGTCAGAAAAGGAAAGCTAACATGGCCACAACTATAAAGGCCGAGAAGCGCACGAGTGACGGAGTGACGACGTGTATAAAGAACAGCTAAGACAGGCTAAGGTGGTATACGACTAAGGACTGCGTGTGTGTACGATAGTGTATAGATACTACGTGGAACATGATGATGTCATGTCATGAGCCCTAGGCTTACACCCTTCCACCCTCCGAAAAACGACCAAGGAAACCAAAGGCAAAAACCCATGAAACCGACCCCAGATGATACAATCCAGGTACTATCAGAACAAGGCCTTTTACGCGAGAGGAGTCAGATGCGGCCAGGAGTCATGACACGAAGGAAAATAAACAATAAAATAATTAAACTTTAAAAAATGACTTAGGAATCCCAAGGAACAGTGACCATGATTTCACTTCCATGTGAATACCGAGGTCCTTTCTTGATTGTGACAGTCTCTGGCAGAGAGGGATGAAAGTGGACGATGTATCTACCATTAGCGCAAGTACTCGATAGTACACTGTTACCCTGACAGTCGATAGCAGTACCTTACACGCTCTCGATCCCAAAGTCACGCCAGTAGAGTCATGGAGTGTTTTGGGCATATGTCCATAGCATGGAGGGACATCGCGATGTGGAATGACATAGAGCCTGAGACAAGCAAATGAAAAGTTTACTCCTCCTCTTCTTCGTCGCCACCCTCTTCTCTCTTGGCAGCAGCAGCAGCACGCTTGCGCTTGACGCGACCAGGACGTCCACCTCCGTATGGTGAGGTTAGAGCGAAGTCAATGTGCTTCTGCGAGTCGAGACGAACAACGAATGATGGGACGTCGACAACTTGCTTTCCAACGCTACAAAAGCTGCCTGAGAAATCCCTGAACCAATCCTAGGACTCAAAGCTCACCGAATGTGGCGTTGTCTGATAAGCGTACGAGCGTGGTGAATGCTCTTAGCGAGGTTGGTCTTGAACACTTGTGTTTGCAGCCGGCGTTCCAAGAAATCTTCAACCTTCAAGGCCAGCACGTAATCGAGACGCATGCGGGTCTCGTCTAGCACACCGATGCGGACCAGACGACGAATAAGGGCGTTACCCTCGAAGAGCCGCTTGGGGTCTTTGTCATCGAGCTTGAGAAGTTCACGGGCAGCACGACGGATTTTTGAAAGGATGAGACCGATGCGCCAGATTTCGCGCTTGTTGCGGAGGCCGTACTCGCCAGCAAGCTATATGCATACGGGAGTAAGTTTGCGCTCGCTCTACATGTAAGGTTCGAGTACCTTCAACTCAGCGTCGAGTCGAGCAGAGCCGAATGGGCGACGAGGGACCTTATAACTGTCGAGTTATCGAGGGTGGGACAAGGCTGTAATCAGCACCAGATTCCCTCCACATATAAGTGGATCTTGAAGATAAATATGCTCACGTCTTGCTATGATTCCGTGGTGCCCTACAACAAACTGATCAGCGGCACGGTTGTTAAGCACGACAAAGACTCTACCTAGGCATTTTTCTTCAGGTTGAACGTCTTGACGGTGTTCAGTGCACGATGACCATCCAAATTGGGGAAATGTGTGTTGCGCCACAACTGTATAGTCCACACTCAAGCCACTCGGAGATACCCGACCTAACAACTTCCCGTTAGCCTCAAGACTGACATCGACGACGCCGAAACTGTAGGTTCAGTCGATTCTCGTCTTTCACCACTGTTAATCACAAAAACCCAGTCCTCGATATGCCTCACTCATTCGGTTACCGTGCGCGTACGCGCCACATGTTCAAGCGGGGCTTCAAGGGTGAATCATTGACTGGGTATATTCATAATGATGAATCCTAACACTTCAATCAGACCACGGCCCCGTTAAATTGTCGACGTACCTCATCAACTACCGCGTCGGTGACATTGTTGACATCAAGGCCAACGCTGCTCAGCAAAAGGGTATGCCCCACAAATACTACCACGGGTTCGTCTCTTCGCAACTCCAGCATATCCTGGCTTTCATCTGAACGGGAATGTGCAGACGAACTGGTATTATCTATAACGTGACACCACATGCCGTCGGTGTCATCGTCTACAAGGTTGTTGGCAACCGGTACATCGAGAAGCGTGTCAACCTTCGTGTTGAACACGTCAGGCACTCAAAGTGCCGACAGGAGTTCTTGGACAGAGTGAAGCGGAACCATGACGCGCACGCCGCTGCCAAGGAAAAGGGCGGTATGTACAACTTTTCTTTCCTTGCGCCGGCAGCTCTCGTCCTGACCGCCCTTTTCAGAACGTGTCTCACTAAAGCGCGTTCACGCCCTTCCTCGGGAAGCCCGCACCGTTTCGGTTGTCCAAAATGCGCCCCAAACGATGGTGCCTGTACCATATGAGACTACGATTTAAATTGGATGCGCTGTGTTCGTCGTTATCAGCTGTTCTCTATGCTAGCATATCATGCACCCATGTAATCATGACTTTACATGGCAAAACATCGTCGCATGATCAACCTTCTATTTGACAAGCAGTAATGGATGTAAACCAGAGGATTCTGTACCAATCCGGGTCTAAGGATGGCCAAACGGGATGGTAGGTGTCTGATGGAACTGTAGCGTCCTTCCGCATTGACAATAACATGAACCTGTGAGCGCTACTTGTGACCACGATGTTCTTTTGAATGTGTTCGAGTAATCGAATCGTGCTCCTCGATCTCCTGATTACCGAGAGCTATATGTTGAATACTTTTGACGAGTGCTTCTGTGTCAACTTGGCAAGGCCAATGTCCATGCTGTGTGGTCGAGCGTGACGACAAGATCCAATGCCTTAGAACTGGGCCCAGGCTGGCTGGCCTTTGGAACTTGCTGGGCAGATGCGCGCCGAAAGATAGCCCCTTTGTAATGAGTATTGCATTATTCAAGGCGGATACGGTGTACAGGTAGTCAATCTCGTGTCTCACATCTCCTGCCCTCTTCCGCTAGCAAGGCATTGTCACAAGGACCACTCAGCAGTGATTGCCCTGTGGTTTCTGTCTGAGTTAAAGCCCGTAAATCTGGTTAGATAGGAGTAATGAGATCTTCCATGTTATTTCCATCTAAATGCAACGGTCGAAGTAAGTTGCAAGCTCTCTGGCTCGTTAATCAAGCTGGTGTTGAGAAATGCACACTGGCGATTGCACCCATTTATGGCAAAAGCTTTGAGAAATAACATTGCCAAACAGCGCCAATGAATGAGTACTATTCATCCTTGAATCTACAGTCACAGCTTTTATACAGTCACAGCTTTAAGACAACTAATGCCATCGACTCGCGACCGAGAACGTTCAAGATCTCAAGGGAGGGACCACGAACTACCAGACGGCATCTCCAAAATATCCGAGTCCGACTACTTCCAAAAGAACTCTGAGTTCAGTGTATGGCTCAAAGACGAGAAGGGAAAGGTAGGTCATGCAATACGCTACGTATTGTGACAGGGTGGTTGAATTTTGTGAATGGCAGTATTTTAGTGAGCTGTCTGGCGAGAAAGCCAGGAGGTGAGGGTCTCGTGTCCATGCTCGCGTGGTCCTGTTGACCATCATGGCAGCTATTTTCGCAAGTTCGTCAAGACATGGAACAGGGGGAAACTCCCCGGTGAGCCAAACACTTGCTATGGGGAATGGACGATCTCATAATTTATAGAGTCGATATACAGAAGCACGGGTTCCATAGCCAGCTCTGCAGCAAACCAAACCGCCTACAAGTGGTCCTTTGCTTCCAAATGTTCAAACGCAGATGTAGAAGCTCTCCAAGCTGCTCGCGAAGAAGTAGGCTCTGCAACATACCACCGCGGCGGAGGGCCTAGTGGCAGTGGCAGTGGGGGCGGGCGTATACTCGGACCGGCCCTCCCATCAACCTCCGACCTTATTCTTTCCAGAGAAGCCGCCTCTGAGTTTCAGGCAGCTGATCGCGATCGTAAGCGTAAGCGGGATCGTGTAGAAGCCAAAGAGCATGTTGAGGACATGGTAGGACCAAAAGAAGTTGGACGAGAGGGTATGCTGGAGAAGAAGAGAGCACGTAGAGAGAGTAATAAAGATTTCAGAGAAAAAGGAGACGATGGCTTTGAAGCGGACGAATCAACGTTGCTTGGTGGTGGCGATAGTTTCAAAGACCAGTGCGTATCGAAGCCTTGGACTAATGTCTGTTACTAACGCGTATGACAGCATTGCACGACGAGATGCTGCGCGGAAGCGTTTTCAAGAAAAACGCGTTGTGACACGAGAAGACAACGCAGCGGGGGCTCGTGAGCGTGCAAACGCAATGCGAGAGAAAGACAGAGCAACGATGGACATGTTCCAGCAACTCGCCAAACAGAGGTATGGATAGTCAATATCCTACCATGTACATATCATTGTGAGTATACATTTCCATTTCCACTGTTAGTATGACTGCCCCACTGCATGGACGGTTACCAGACTTCGCTCTATACGGTATTCATCACTAAGCGAGTGATTCCGACGATGCGAGGACTTCTGTAACCTCTTGGCCCAAGATAACATTGATGACATCGCTCTTTTTGCCCGCTGGCATGCCCTCGAAGACGGACATTCCCATGCCCTATTATCAGGGCATAGCATGACATCCTAAGAGGAATGGACATCAACACCACATCAACCTGTTTGGAGTGTTGCCAAGGCTCACATCCATCGATTCGACTAGCGACGCTCGAGTGGACATCGCGAGGTAGCTTTGGTATACAGCCTGTCGATTCGCGGGATTGGAATCTCGAAATATCGTGGTTATCTGATTAGTATTCAGAATCACCGTCTTCCTAATAAGCGCTTGGGAAGGGCATACGTTTCTATTGCTGTCACTTGTCTCGCAACTGAAGTCAACCTGGGGTCATTTTAGTTTTCCATGGGCCACTCTTACAAAACACGACCAACCAGAGTGTCTGTCTCAGACATCGTGTCGCACTCGATGTGCGTGTCGATCTGCCGAACCGTTTAGAAAATTGTCCCAAGATGATGGACACCCGAGCTTACCTTGAACATGTGGCCTGTTCCAGCCCAGACGCCGTCGCCCATTGCCATTGACGCTACTGGGGTTGTAAGGTGCTCTTGTCCGGTCAGTAGTCTCGGGAGTTGGCTCTCCATTCGCTCCTGAACATCCTTGCCATATTTCAGCAATCGAGAACGAAAAAGCCTATCATGATAATTACCGACTGATACGTGAGGACCGAGCGGGTACGCCAGGTGGAGCTGGCTGAGAGGCACTCAGTTACGTCGTATTATATGAGCCCCAGTACACGCGGAGCTTATCCTGGTCAAATCGGGTATCATGTCGGAACACAAAGGTGGATTTCCAGAATTCAGCATCCAAGAGAACAATCAGGGTAAGTGGTAAGGAGATAGTTACTGAACGGTAAACCATGACCGCCAGCGCATCATCCACGGAAAGTTGTCGCAACCGGACGCAACCGGATGCTACCGTGACATCGATGTTGGATCTCGTGCTCTGTTACCTTTATGAAGCAGATAAAAGGTTTGAGCACTTGCTGAGCAGCAGAGCCCAATGCGTGCCCTGTCACAGACAGTGAGCATGAAGGTTTGTGTGCGCGAGGCGGCATTGACACGGCTGCGGTGACGGAATTCTACTGCTTGGCAGTGCTCAGACCTTGTACACGCAGTCATTTCCGTGTGTAGGGTTCTTGAAGACCCTTTCATCTGCAGAACGGTAAAAGCGGTCTATCATCTGTTGGAATGGAAATGCCGTCAATCTGGTAGCTCAAAACGTCTCTGTAGACGCTCTGAGGCCCTGTTTGATGCGTGACTAGTGCTAGCTATCAAAGTTTGTTCAGGACAAACTTTCACCTTACAGCTGGCCTCGCTGCTTTTGTCGTGCACCAAGGGTCACGCTCGAAATGGCACTCAAGTGGCGGATGTATGCCGCATGTGAGGTCACCGTTCATGGCAACAGGGTATCAGGCCCATCAGGAAGTCAGGACGGAGGTTCCTCGTCCCCAGGGCATTGGTGATTGGATACGTTTTTACTCTGCAGGAATCTGCATTCAGACAATAGGAAAAGGTGCTGAGCACGGGTCGGACGCTGTCAAGTGCTATATATATGCAGATAACCCTTGTCTACGTGTCCACCGCCTCGCCCATTGGCATTGGTGTATCGCTGGCTGAGGTGACAGTCACTGCCGAGATTTCTTCGAATACGAGCGAGCCCTGTTGCTCCTTCAACCACTGTACACTCCGCTTTTCGTCCATAAAGTATGTATAAGCCCGTCGGAGGTCTTCAACGTCGACCTTATCTGCTTTACGTTTCCGTGCAATCACCTGTGCACAAGATATCAGGTTCAAAGCATATCGCAGTGTCGTAGAGCCCGCCATCGAAGTTAGAACGTTCAACGCGTCGGGGGCGAGAGTGACATCCTCTTCTTCACAACTGAAGACATAGGTCAGTTTGATAACATATTATGCCTCACGAAAATGGTTTGTTACCGAATTTGGATGATTTGTTGGATATCTTCCTCAGTGTATGGTTTTGTGCTAACAATAAGGACCCTATCGAGAAGATCCACGGGTAGACCGTGGGGGCTTCGCACGTTCGTTCCTCGTATTCTTGACATGCCTCTGTTTGATGCCATGATGACCAATGGTGACAGCTCGTTCTCCAACGCCCGGTTGAGGAATGAGAAGCACTCGATGTCCAACATGTGGACCTCATCAATGAATAGCACCTAACATAGTGCGTTTGAGTGACAATCACGACGTATCACAAACACTTACACCAGGGATGATTTCTGCCTTGCCTTCTTCTCGCCACTCAGCGACCTTGGTGTTTATTTGGTCTCGTAGCTCAGGCTTGATTTCACCAGTGTCACCGGCAAAGAGCGCAAGGAAACCTTGTGTTCTACTGTTTATGACATCAATTTCGTGCAGCGAAACTGTGTGTACGACTTCTTTGCGTTTTTGTATTTCCCCCTCTGGGCATTGCACAAATTTTGTCTGCGAGAAGTGACGTCCCGTTAGACAAGAGCATGTTGAATTGAATCGGGACCCACATCTGCACCCATAGCATCGTAGTCTCTTGAACGTGCAAAAGAGCGACCGAGCTTCGATACCTTGCCTGAGGTCTTGTCGATTACAATGACATCACCAGCGAGGACCTTTTCTTTTGACAGTGCATCAATCATCTTCGTCCCAAGGTCGTAGATCGTCTCCATATCGGTAGTCTTGATGGTCAATTTCCCTGTCTTCGTTGCCTAGTTCGCAGAAACGGTTACAGGAGAAAAGTACGCGTTGCGTCGCGGATGATACGTACTCCTGTCAGACTGCGATCAATTTGAATCTCGACAACCTCGCCCTCGATGATCTCAGTTTCTTCTTTGATTCTTACACCAATACTTCGTCGGATTGCTTGAGTGAGAGCTTCGGTTTTGGACATTGATAGTGAGAAGACTTCGCTGGCTGCGATCATTGTAAATGGTACATCGGAGCCCAGCGTTTGCGCCATGCCTACAAGCAGTGTCAGCAAGAAGGCATTGAATCCCATTGATTGCAAGTTCGCGCGCCTAGTGCTATAGCAGTCTTCCCAGTTGAAGGAGGTCCAGCGAACAAGATGGCCCGTCCTGCTATGCGTCCCTCTTGGACCATCTTGAGGACCATACCAGCTGCCTTTCGTGCTTTGGCCTGACCGACCATTCCCTGGGAGTTCCCTCTTGGTTCTAGTCGGTCATCAAGACCCAGGCCGCGGATATGCGAGTGCGCGCCTGTGTAGATATGAGTAAACCACCCATACGCGATCGACTAATCATCTTTCTTCACCTATCCGCTCCATTTTTGTGATGTCCCGCAGCTCGGACGTCCCGGTTGTGATTTGGGCAGCCTGTATGTCACCATAATTTTCAGTACACCAACGATGAATAATTCTTTGCTCGACCTTACCATGGTTTTGAGGAAGTGGAACGCGTCTGTTTGTTTGGAGCAAACAAAATTCTTAATTGCACGCTTCCAGCCTGCAAAACAATTCCGTTCTCCATTTCACGGTTTAGGTGAGTAGACAATCTAGTTTCTTCAAGGTTTGCCAAGGTCCACTCTTTCTTGCAGGAATTTTATCGAGCCAAATGCTCAGTTTGCTGCGCAGTGTGGGCTCTGTCGCCGCACAGTCGACTTCACGGACTACCTGCAATGCTCTGCGAACCATTGTTCCTTCCCGGGGCTACGCCGCCAGGTCTTCCGGGGAAGCCATTGCTTCATACGATACCGTAATCCCCCAGTTCAAAACTTATAAGCCCATCACTCCCGGTATCCGCCACCTCAAACGCCCCATCAACGACCACATCTACAGAGGCAAGCCCGTCCGGCTTCTCACGGCTGCTCTACGTAAAAAAGGCGGTCGTAACTCAACTGGTCGTATCACCGTGCGCTTCCGTGGCGGAGGACATAAACAGCGTATACGCCTTGTCGACTTCAAGCGTATGGAGACTGGGCCGTATGATGTCGTGCGCGTCGAGTATGACCCAGGTCGGTCCGGACATATTGCGCTCACCAAAGCAAGGGATCCGAAGGTAGAGGGTGGAGCCAAGTGGAAGTATATCTTGGCACCTGAAGGACTGAGAGCTGGGGATGTCGTGGAGAGCTACAGGTCGGGTCTTCCAGACGAGCTGTTGCAGGGACTCCGCGGCGAGGACGAACTAGAGCAGAATGAGGCGGAGGGATTGAGTTCCGAGGAAATTGCCCAACGTGCGAAAGACAAGTCGACTTCGGATTCGCTGCTAGTTGGTATTCTTCGCGGGACGATCATCAAGCTAGGGAATTGCGTTCCTCTCAAACTCATTCCGACCGGCACTGTCGTGCATAATGTCACCCTGGATCCTCTAGGGAAAGCCATTCTCGTGCGTTCTGCAGGGACCTTTGCTCAAGTGGTACATCACGAACCAAATGGTCGGTACAGCCACGTCCGTCTACAAAGCGGTGAATTACGCAAGGTGCTGTCCAACTGTGTGGCAAGTATCGGGAAAGTTAGCAACCCATTATGGAATGAGCGACAGCTCGGTAAGGCAGGGAGAAGTCGTTGGCTAGGGTGGAGACCCCGTGTACGAGGTGTTGCCATGAACGCGTACGTTATTCGTCACTTTTTCGGAGGCCGCGGGTGACTGAATTATTTATTGTTGGGTGTCGTGTAGTTGTGACCACCCCCATGGAGGTGGACGTGGTAAATCCAAGTCCGACAAGCATCCTGTCTCAATATGGGGCTGGGGAACCAAGGGTACCCGCACGCGCAAACCAGGTCCCAGAGGACCCAAGGGGAGTAACAAGATGGTTCTCAAGGAGCGGCCACGAGGCAAAGAGAGGAAGGGAGAGGGTGCTACTGTCCAATGATTGTTGGTTGTTGTCCACCTGTCCTACATAGTGGACTTTTCTACATATGTTTGCTAGGTCCTCTAAGTAACTACACGTTTGAAGTAACGTGAACTAATCGAACTAGCTCAGCTCAGATCACATACAGAACACGCTCACGTGACAGGCGCGCATTGAGCTCCGCCACGCGTCGATGTTTGCTGGTGACAGCGTGTTGACCGAAGTTAAATACGCGTGTCCTGCTACTTCTCCACAGCACCGTGCTTCGTCTCTACCTCTCTCATCAACCATTGTCACTCATTATCGCCAACCACGACCGCGACGATCATGCAATCCAATTCCCTGTCAAGAACTTCATCAGTAGCAAGTATATCTTCAGATGATGCCGCCCGTCGAACGCGCAAGCGTTTCACGAGTGTACAGCTTATGATGCTCGAACAGCTCTTCCATCATACCTCACACCCCACGCGTGGAGAACGTGAAGCCGTCGCACAAACTGCTGGAATGTACGTCCAACGCATAATCACCATCTAGATTTTATCTCCGAAGCACCATTTGCTTCCACTATCACCCCAGGACTGACCCATGTATTTCTTGCCCTCAGGGAAATGAAATCCGTCACGATATGGTTCCAAAATAAGCGCCAAACTGAGCGCAAAGTCGCTCTCCACCATGCTACTAACCAATCCAATATCGAGAGCCACCGCCAGGCCCCGTTCCCATCATCATCATCATCATCCCACGCCTCCGCGTCCTCTTCATCTACCCCGTCTCATTCCATTCGTTCGTCGCATGCGCGGACGCTATCAGCGTCCAGTGTTCACACGCCTCTCAGAAAGATAACCCCTCCCCGCCCACGACCGTCCCTCGATCGCGTTGCCGCACGTTCAGAATCCCGACTTCCTCCCCCACGCACCCCCACGAAACCCCGCAACCCACATGCCTCCCTCTGGGACAACATGCCCTCCTCCCCACTCGCTGCTCCCGTCAGCCCTCCATCCCGTGATTTGATCGAATTTATGGGCACCAGCCGGACGCTCGAATGGGCATGTGCAGCTGCACGATTAGCAGGGAAGGAAGGGCGAGGAGGCACTGCTCCCGGACGATTACGCGACGGCGATGCTGGTGGCGATGCAGGAGATGAAACAGAGGAGGAGGATACCGAAGCGGTCACTCCTGATGGAAGCCTTGGATCCAGTGATATCGCGTGGCGAGCGGGCACACGTTTGTCGACCCCATCTCATAAAGGGAAATTGGATCCTCCGTGTTGGAGTGAAGGCGCGAAGAATGTACCTCAGGATGATGATATGATGCGGGCTGCTCTTGCACTGTGCGGGCTCGGTCAGAGAAGCACTGGCAGATGATCGCTCTGTGAATGTACGCCGTGGCATGGACATATCTTGTATATCAAAAATAGCTATTTGAAGGGGATCAAAAGTTTTACAGCACGTCGTACATACATACATACCCTTCTGCCATGTCAGTATGGGACCTTGGATATTTATTATGCTATATCTCCGCCATTCAACCCACTAACGAAACGAGACAATTAAGTAGACAAACAATAGACAAACTGATCAAGTACATGCATCTAAGCCAATCAAGTTGATGCATGCCTAAAATCCCAGCATGTCAAGTAGGCACAGGCATAGTTATAGGCGGTGAACACGGAGATGTTGCATCTATTGAACACGCAGGCTGGAAATCTGGTGCCTGGACCATAGACTGAGGTGCCGCAGCGCCTTCGTTCCCTTCCGGTTGGTTGGGCTTCTTATATCAGGAAAGTTGTTGCGGCCTCAGCGGTTCGGTATCGTCTTCGGTGTACGCATGTAATACGGTCCAACTAGTGAAGAGCAACACCAGGAGCCCAACGAAGCCCACAAGTAGACGCGCCTTCAAGTCCGTTCTGTCGAACATGATGATACAGAAGGCACAGACGAAGATTATCAAGCTATTGTTTGACGTCCTTCGTTAACACAGGGGTCTGCGGGCAAACGGAGCGAAGCGCGATACGAACCTCCACATAAGCATCCCATACGGCATACTGAACAAGATAGCAATAATCTCCGTTCTAAACGGAGAACAATCCAGCGTCATCATGAAGGCAGCCTAGATCGTAGTCAGGTCAGCCTCCTTCAAATGACATGGTCCTGGTAAACTTCCGTACTACATTATCGGCAGTTTCCCGATGTTTTGTGCGATTCTGTCTGGTGACCACAGATACAAATATGAGGAGGGGTCGATGTACCGCCGGGGAGACCCGTGGAATGGCAAGAAACGCGACGTTGGCATTCAGAATGACTCACCTCGCGAACGAGTGAATACTCCAAGCACTCACTGTACGTAACGTTGAAGCACTTACGTATAGCACCAACTCCTGCCATTCACTGTTCAACTTTTCGAGAAACCAACGACGCATGCAGTAACCTGGCTAGGGAAATCGTCCTGGCTTGGCTAGAACGTCGACACGGCAGTGTAGTCATCGGTGGGTGACCACGGGTGGGGGTGATTGGTGCACTTGCACCGGGTCAGAATCTTTGCGATGACGCCAAGGTCCACTGTAGGCCGCCCAATCAATCATCCTGAATCGGAGACGAGCCACTCATGACTCGAGGAGCCTCAAGGCCTCAAATATCGACCAAATCGAAGGAGCGGAGCACTGTTGAGTACAAGCTGGCTGGCCAGTAGGTACTATTCCCTACGGACATTCCGTGATCGACCTACGATTCGGCAGTCACGAATTATCACAAACTGTCACGGTTGGTCATACCTGCCGATTTCACAGTCCGCTTATAGGGGCAGGTGCCGAAGCTTGTACCACATCAGCCACTTGCACGTGATCTAGGGATTGAGAAAACAGCAAGAAGCAGACTCAAGAAGATGGCTGGCAAAGGATTCAAACCAACAACCTAGCTGCTCACAAGTAAATAATGGCACAATATAACCATTACACCACAGAGCTCTGAAGTATCTATGAGATTAAGGCAATATATAGAGCATCATCAAGACTTGTAGAAAAAATTTCATTATCCCACCTCCTGCATTCATATGTCATTGTTATTCCAAGTGTCTACATTATTAATATATGTTAGATAACCCATTGTCATGCCCAGGAGGGTACATTGTTATGGTAGATGTAAATTAGACTGCAATGAGCTGCATAAAAGCTATGAAACAAGTATCCATCCACTTGGGCAAAATTATATTAGTGATCTAACTATGTGGCACATGTGCTTGTGTGGGGTTCACACAGTCTCTGTCTGACCTCAGGCTGACCTCTGGAAATTTAGCACTAATGGACATCAGCATGCTTACACAATGGACCCTTGCTCAGACATGTTTGGGTGGTATACATGTATGTTTGTTTGGTATTGACCTGATGTACACTTGGCATTTGATGAAATTCCTCATATCAGGGCCTTAGCATTTTTCAGTGTAGTTCTGATTTGTGAAGTGTCACAAATGGTCAACTCCACATAAGTAGAGTGTGCCCCACTACCAGGCTGCATAATGGACCCACAAGCTGCATTAGAGAATCACTTCCATGTCAACCTGGCCCCCCAAGACACCCATTTATTCATCTGGAAACATCCTAAAGGCAGTCTGTGCCCTCTGTCCAAAACTGAAGTAATTAAATTGACTCACTGCCATCAGTAGAGCCTGCAATCTAACCAACTTGAAGGGTCACAGCCTATGGATAGGAGGCACCCTGCACTACCTCCTCAAGGGCATCCTGTTTGATGTGGTCAAAGTCATGGGTTGCTGGGCTGGAAATTCTTTCGTGCTGTACCTTTGCAATCATGCCCTAATCCTGGTGCCATTGTGAATGACCAAGTCCTGACATTGTTCAATCACTTTACAATGCCCCCAGTTCATTGAATTAGTAAGTCACCCTCTGCCTAGTCAAGGGGGCTCAAGCTTTACATGATGCATCACTGGGCTCCTAATGTTCAGGAATCACAGCTCATCTTGCCCTTACTACATTTGGGTTTCAATTTCAAGCTGGAAAACCCTCCAGGTTTTTTCTCCCATCCACTCCACTCATTGTCCACCACAGTTTCCACATTGATTGTACTTAGTTCATGCTGCCACAGCACGTAAACCATTGATACATCCACTGATCCCTCCTTCTCATCCTGGGACTGAGCAAAACAATATATGGAGACCCTCAACAGTGGAGACATTCCATGAGGCAAGGTCACATGTGGAGATGGTTCTGGTCTTGTCAAAGGTGATGTGCTGACTGGAGATGATTGTCTGACATTCAATGTTCAGCAGTTTGTAGGCTTGTTGCCCATAGGTGTAAATGATTATGATGTATTTCTGTCCATGGGAGCAGAATTTTCCTCCATGTTGTTCCTTCAGTACATGAGCATAGGCAGGGCAGCCAAAGGGGCAGAAAATGGTGGGATCAACACATTGATGGAATAGTGTTTGATAGGGGTTTTCTCTGTGGAGTGTGGACATTAGACTTTGTGCAGTGATGTAGGTGGCTGTGGCCATGGCATCTGCCCAAAAGGACTTTTGGCATGTGCAAGGAAGGATGATGTCTGGTTCATTTTCTCTGCTGGTCCATTTTGCTCTAGAGTGTAGGGAGTGGAGGTCTTGTGCAGAGTTCTGTCCTTTTGGAGCTGCTCCTGGAAGGCCTCATTCACATATCCTCCCCCTCCATCACTCCAGATGAAGTCCACATCAGAGAATTTGAATTTCTCTTGTCAAACCTCTGTCTGGAAGAGCATTTGGACATTGAGTTTCCAGCAATTGTAGATCTGGAGTGCTTCCTTCCTGTGTCTCATGAAGCATATCCAAGGGAAGCAGCAAAAGTCATCTACAATGATAATCCAGTACTTGTACCCTTCCTGAGATTGAGGAGTTATTGGACCTCTGACATCCATGTGGACTATTTGGAGGGAATGTATTATGCAGGGTTCCTCTAGGAGCTCAAATGGGAGATTCTTCATCTTTCTGAGGATGGAGTTCTGGTCAGGACATCAATCCCCCAGAGTTGTCCCTGCTTGACCATATGTTCAATATGCACTATGGAGAAGTGTCCCATGTGTTGGTGGAGAAGGTTTATGTCCACTGCAGTGTGTGCCACTTCCTTTGGAGATTCCAGAATGACATTTGCATGATATAGCCCCTGTCAACGAGTTCCAGTGAGAACCAGAGTTCTTCCTTTTTGGATGTAGCATGTGCTGGAACTGGCTGGGAAAATGGTAGGGTCTGGTGGTTGAGAGGCAGTTTATAGAGATGAGGGAAATCTGGAACTCTGGAATGAGTAGGACATTGGTCAAGACAATTTTGTACTTCTTTCTGGAGATGGTGCAGAAGAATACAATGGTTCTAATTCTGATGGCAGAGGTGGTGGAGTTATCTCTGAAAGCAATGGGATGAGGTGGAACCAGCAGGGAGTGAGTCCAGAACCAGGATTGGTGTGGGACCATGTGGGAAGTAGCTCTGGAGTCAATGACAATGGCATTTCTCCCACTGGCCTTGGGTTTGGATGACAAGTAGGCAAGAATGTGTGCCATTAAGGACTTGGATACACCTTCAGTAACTATGTTTGCAATCTCCAGAGTTTTAGGGGCAACCTTTGGAGTGTCCTCCATCACCTTGGCTTTCTCCTTCTTTCTCTCCCACCTTTTTCCTTCTCCTCCTCCTCCTCCTTTTCTCAACTCCTTTGTCCAACACTGGTAAGTATAGCAATCATCAGAGTTGTGTCTGGACTGTTGGTGGTGATTGCACCAGGTGGTGGGATTGGGTGGTCAGCCAGAGGACTTGTTGGAGACCTTCAGGGCAGAATCTGAGGATTTGGAAGGGTTGAAGCATGCCTCCTCCAAGGTGATTCAGATTTCCACAGCATCAAAAGTGAGTTTGTGGCCTTCAATGGTGTTGATGATGGAGGAAGTGAGCATGTTCCATTCTGGAGTTTTCAGAAGGGAGTTTAGGAGGATGAAGGCAAGGAGTCTCCTGTTGACCACAAACTTCATTCTGGCAAGGCAGGCTCCCAAGTCTAGAGTGATGTGATGTGCTCGGAGATGGTGGAACCTCTGGACCATGCAGAGTTGAACAGCTGTTGGAATATGGAGAAGGCAGATGTGAGGTTGGAAGCTTGGTGAATGGATAGAAGTGCATTGAAGAGGTCCTGGGCGGTGGTTTCCATTTCCATCTTGAGTAGAAGGGGATTGCTGCTACTGTGCTAAATGATTCCATGTGCTCTCTCATTCTGCTCTGTCCATTTCTGGACTTCTTCTGCTGTGGCTGTTCCAGACATCATTGGAGTTCTGGATGAGGTAGGGGAAACTGTCAAGGGACCAGGAATACTGAGGGATGTGGCAGGAACAGCCACAGTGGTAGTGGTATATGGGATAACAAGGGATGTGACAGGAATGATTGGACAGATGTCAGTTCCCAGGGCCACACCTGGGACTTTCTCCCTCCAAAGTTTTGCTGTGATCTAGAGTTTCCAGATCTGGAAGTTTAAGGGACCAATCAGAGTTGGACATGTGGGAATGTCAGCAGAGGCTGTATTATATGACATGGTAGAAGTCCAGAGGGTCTGGAGTTTGTCCAGATGCATGCTGAGGGATTGCATGAGAGTTGAGCCATTCTGGAGAGGCTTTCTTTCCTCTAGTATGCACTAGCAGGGCTCATAACCTAACAAAAACTATAAGAGGGCAGTGATTTCCCAGACTCAGCCACTGCCTAAGAGGGGCAAAGAACAACTGAGGAATCTGAAGTGAGAAATAAGTATATATATATGTAGCAGAGTAGGCAGAGAAATGCCCACTAATGATAACAGGGGAGTAGGAACAAGAACATGGAAGGAGATGGGGTCAAGCAATGTAAGATAATGGCCACTGCACTGCTGACTGTCACATATTGTGACTTCCCATTCCCATTTGACTAAATCCTGATACATTCCAATACATCCCAATGCACTCCAACAACCTGCACTTTACTTAGACAGTTTCCTTTTCTCTGTTTCTCTATCCCCATGTCCCATGTCCCATTCCCAAGTCTTTGAACTCCTATTAGTAATCAAGTCTGTTCTATGTCCTTTTCAATTATGTTTCTATTCTCTATCATCTATTATTTCTCCTTACTAATCCCACATTCCCATTTGTCATCTGTATGCCTTACATTGGTAATCCTGACATAGCTTTCCTCTGCTGCACATCTGGTTTCCCAAATCCCCAACACTATTCCATATATATCCTATCAGACATTTAGTATATAAGCCCTATGTATCTTTCCTACATTTCCTTAGTTTGGATATCAACAAGATTCAAATCCCTAAATCCTCTGATCCCTTCTATCTGAAAACCCTTCCTCAAGTCTTGGAGTTGATCTCAAGACTTATACTCTGACCCTGCCTGAAATTAAGAGACAGAACTTGTACAGGGGTGCAACATACAAGTTGGAGTCACAGTCTCTTACCCATCCAACCCTTCTGGACTTCTGACCCTATCACCCTGATAACCCAATCCTTCAGGTTTGCTCCAGAAAGTCTGGGATTGAACTGGACACTGACACTGACCTTCAGATGGTCCTTGGAGAGCACTTGGTACCAGGCTGAGATCTCATTGCTGGTGCTGAGAGTGACCATTGCTTGGTGAGATGCCTTGTATATTCTTCCAAATTTATTCACTGTGGCATCAACAGCTGTCACTTGACCCCTTGGCAAGAAAGCCAGCCATGTCCCCCAAGAGATGATTGTGGCACCAAGCAAACAAGAGTAACTGATGCTCGGTGCATTGAGGGCTAACCTGCTTCAGATTCATTCAAAGTGCGATCTGAGTCTGCTCTAGTAAAAGTCCTCTTGCAACACAGGTGACCAATACCCTGCAGCCCTTGGTGACAGGTTCCTGCACCAGCAGGGAGATCTCAATGGTCTTCATGGAGGGTGCTCAGGGAAATCTATCCTCCAGTCAATCCTGGTCAATCCACTTCAATATCTAAGTACCTTTTTCCATGCACACATCAAAGACATCCATTGCCTTGTGGTCAATGCTGTGCTCACATATTGCAGCCTTTTCTTGTTTCAACCAGCCCTCCCACTGGTCATTAGGGATGCCATTGTCATTGTCGAGTGCTAGGAACACAGCCAGAGCATCATCCACCCCTACCATGGCTGCTCTCAGCTTCGTTCTCAATGCACTGGCTGTTGGCAGGGTCAGCCCAGGAAACAGAAATGTAAAGGGGATCCCCAGGCATACCCATCCTGATCATATTCTGGAATGCTGAGTTGTTCATCTGATAATCCAACAATTCTTGTCTGTGAGAGAAGGACATACCTCATGCCAAGGGTGATATCACATCAAGGATGGACCAGAGCATTTCTATGATCTTACCATTGATGCAGCCTGCACCAGTGATAAAGCTTTGGGCATATCTGGCATGGAATTTGGATTGATGGCCATGCATGTGCCAGATGCCAATGCTTGGCATGATGGGCAATTCTTGGGGAATCATGATGACCACATTTCTGGTCAGTCACTTGCACAGGTTCTTCATGTATTTGCAGTTGATATCATAGAAGGACAGCACTTGTCTCACTCAGGTCATGTTGTAGGACAAGGCAGAGCAAGAGTATAGTCCATGTTGACTTGCCTGGATGTGAGTGAGGACAGGTGGAGCATGGGATGTAGGGGGGAAAGCACAACTGTTCTCCTTTCTGGAAGTCAATGACAGCACATGGCATGAAGCACCCATGGTGGGTACATGCACATCCCCCAATGCTGGTCGCTTCCAGCTTGTGTCAGTTTGCATTGGCCTGATTGATGGCCTGGTGATTGTTACATTTGGATTTCTGGCAGCAAGGTCAGTCCAGGAGGGAAAGAATTTGGAAGGAACTTGCCTCCATGGGGTAATTGGTATTTCTCCCTGCCCATCATGTAACCTTGGCTGTCCATGAGGGAAACTTGGTCATTGGGCCAATGGTCATGCATATCCTTGGCCTTGAAGTTTCCATCCATGACCACCATCCAAGTATATTTCCAGCTGAGTGCATTGTAAATCAATGGGAATCCTGACCAGCTGAACACTCACTGAGGGCTGAGGACACACAGGACAAAACAAGACCAAGCCAAGTCTCCTTGGCCAGTGATTCTATTGGGCTGCTGAGAGGTTGTCAGCTGCATGTATTTGGTCAGAGAAGGGTGACCCATGCTGGTCCATTCAACAACTTCAACAATTGCCATATCCTGGCTGCTCTCATGAGCTCTCTGTACCAGTCCTGTGACACATTCAGTTTGTCATCATTGTCCATGCTTGGTTCACATGCTGGCATGAGGTGGGGAAAGATATTCGAAGTGATTCTACACAGCTAGGCGAGGTTTTCCAATGGGTGTCAAAATCAAACCAACAGACTAACAGCATAGCGCTGCTTAACAGCAAGGTAGCAAGTCGGTAAGATGATCCCACCAAGTTCCCATGTTTCTACTGTCAGAGCCAACAAAGTTCACACACAGCATCCTTCACATTGACATGTCAATGCCATCTGCTCATAAGAACTGCTTGTTATTATCCAGGTCCAGTCTGACATGTTTCTTGTTGCGCAAGCTCAATCAACGACAATTCCCTTGGTGTCTGTCATAATCTGCTGCCCATACAGATGAATGCAAATGCATGCCAGTCATCACCTCAATGATTAACAATCCCCACTGTGATTCTATGGCTCACAGACTCACACAGACCTTGACTTCCATCTCTCACCTGTGATCAGTAGTCGCTGGCCACCTGTCAGTATGATTGTGTATCATTTACCTGTAATCACATCTGAGTGTTGCCCATGTATGGCCTTGGATGTATTCCGTGCAATGTGTGCTGAATTCCGCAAATACTTTAGATCCAGTGAATCAACCACTGTGATCCAATGAAAATCTATGCTAGTATGCCCTTAAATTCAACAAAAAAAATCACCGATGATTCAGTGCACTTTCCACCAACATTCAGTTAGGAAAATACGTCTTTCATTGATTCGAAAGTCACTGAACTCGAGTGACAAACCACCGGATTTCAGTGCATATGCCACTGACTTCGGGTGATTTTTTAACTGAAATTTAGTGCTTTCCCTACCCATAGTGAAACTGTGTCTGCTTGTTGCATGTGTAGCTAGCGTGTAATAAGAAGACGCAGTTTGCCACCAATCTTGGAGGCACCTAGGTCTTAGTGTTAGTAGTTGACGTGCACCCAGAACACTTCAACGGAGCAAATCACCGAGAACAGATTTTCAATCAAATCTAGACATTACCCATATGATTATCTATGCTTATATCATATTTGGACATACAGGAACCGACCAGAGCATAGTCAACTTAGCCAAAGTTAACGTCGACTTCTGTGCTCAGATCAACGGCGCCAGGTATATCATCCCAACGATGGATCAATGTGAACACACAATCAATTCAATCGTTCCTTTTGATTATATAGGTAATGTCATAACAGTTCTGACCGTACGCCTAGTGTCTACACCCAACGAATCTCCAACAGGCTATATCCTCCCTCATCCGCACGACCCACCCTGTTCAGCCTACCTACGTCCTCCCTAGAGACCACCGCAAGACAACCTCCTCCCGTGTCCTTCACTCTGGGAAACGCACCCTCAACTGTCTTCCCCAGCCCTTCATGTCTCCCAATCATCCTCAGCGGAATAACCAACCAAAACACCCCACTCTTTTTCAGCGTAGGCTCGATACAATTTCTGATCGACATCGCATGATCAGGGTGGTATATCACATCCGCAGCAAGGACGACGTCGTATGGCTCGACACCCACGGGCGGAGTGCACCAGTCGAATGTATCGACAGTGACAGCTACGTTGTTGGTTCTTACGTTCTGTGCAAGGTTTTCGAGGACAGAGGGATGATAGTCCGTCGCGCTGATCTCGAAATCCACAGATAGTCTAGAAAAGATGTGCGAGGCCGTGATGCTGAGCAACCCAGTCCCAGCTCCGAGCTCGAGAACCCGTAGCCTGTTTGCAGTTCCTGGGTGTAATGCACCCAGGTATCGCTCTGGGTCGGCACACATCCGCTCAGCGAAGATAATCGCGCTTCCCCAGCTTTGTAGGCCAACCGCAGTATGGTCGGTTCCATCGACAGGCGCATCGTTTAATACGACAATGATCGGTGACACCACAATGTCCTCTGATGCGTCGATGTGGCGAGATTCCATGCAGAACGGGAAGATAAAATTTCTCGTGAGGGCTTCTTCGGGCTCGTCACTGCTAGCGAAACGCGCGAGAAGCCTTGAAGCATCTTCGATAATCGTCGTTCGTTCCTCCTCAGAATATCCGGGATCCATGACCCAGCTGGCACCCCGCTTAATGAATCCTGTTAACCATTTGATTGCATATCCTCTTTCCAGTTCATCCGAGTATAACATATCCAAGGCCCCCTCATCCTCCGCTCCTTGCATTCCGTCCTTTTCTGCCATGTCTTCGTATGGTGTTTCATCTCCCTCCACTTCCTCGGCAGACGCGTAACCCGAATCTGTAACGCCATCATTGTGGACAAGGCTCGCGACCCGCTTTGGTCTAGTAGCTGGCACAGCGTCGGATAACCTCTGTTTGAGTACAGCGCTCGCTAACGACACTCTATTGAGCGTCGGGGAAGCATCCAGTGGAAAGTAGATCTTTTTAATGGTTTGTATGGCTTCCCTGACATGCTCTGTGGTCTGAGAGTCCAGATGGGTGAGCGCCGGAAGAACGGTCGTGGGTGAGGGGTGCACCATTTGTCGTGTGGATGGGAAGTGAAAAGCGTGCCGTTCGGAATGGGTATTGTCGAGAATGAAGTCTATTGATAAATGAGATCCAGCGCAATGAATTTTTCCCGTCCGTCTAGATTCTATGGTCTATGAGTGCAGATAAGTTGAGATCTAGTTCTCCGTGAAAGAATAGAAAGAGATTGATGTCTACGGTGTAAGAAGCTGATTAGTATGATTCAACAACGCAGGCTCGTCAAGCAGATGAAAAGAGAGCCTGCGTTGTTATTGAATAAGGACCGCCATCGCGACAGGCGGAGTGCAGTGAGACGTAAGAAAGAGACAGGCAACGAGTCGTCCTCGCGTCCTTGGACTTTTAAGTTTTCGTTCATAAGTCGGAGTTCGGTACCCAATCACGATCAGATACATGACAGATAAGATGAGACCCGCTCATGGCTGATCAACGTATTTCTCTCACTGGCCATCATGACCACTCACACAACGAACCCAGTACTCACAACTTCGTATACTCTATGCCCACCAAAAGCAACCACCCCTCCACAAGCTCTCACTCCGACTGTCTCCCACTCCTTTCCCGTCGCCGTTTCGTCCGAGAATAGAAGCGATGCGAGAGAGTACTATTCCGCATTGCGAAAATCGATCGCTGCTGCCCGAGAAAAACTGGGAGAGGAACTGACAGCCTGGCGGGATGCAGTGGGAAATTCGGAGTCAGGGAAGGAGAAGTTGGTCAAGGCAGCTCATGTAGAGGATGACGAGGGAGACGAGGGAGACGAGGGAGACGATGTTTGATGCAAAGAAGTATACCAAGGGTACTTATAAGAACCGCTGAAAATACCAATTCCTCTGGTACAAGGATGTATATCTTGTGCGTGTCGCATGTTCGCTGAAGTAACCGTGCCCATTGTAAGTTCCTAACACCGCACGATGAAAAGCTTGCTGAAAAACTTCCCTGCAGGTTGGTTGACGCGACCGTTGGGTCAAACATGCTATCCATCTTGTAACCGTCCTACAACTGCCCTCGTCTGAGGTGGGATAGTCCATAGCAAGACATGATGATGTACTACACGCTACGCTTTCCCCTTCCTTCTTAGTTCGTCCCTTTCTTCAGTCATAATCTCCGCATCTATCTTGGCGCCTCTCGATGGTTCGTTCCCGTGAAAGGTGGCAGGCCCCAAAGGATCGACCTTTGGGTCAGCACCTGGACTATCAGACCCCTCCCTCCTGGAGAGTTTGTGTGCCTCAGCCATCGTCTCTCCGATGCCCCGCTCATCCCTGTCAGGGCTGCATGTCAGCACCAAGCAATCTCGATTTGAACGACGACCTTACTTGTCTTCAATGTCGATGTGCCACTGATCAGGAACATTCTTTTTGGGCAGGTTGTGGTCGGTTTTCTTTGAGGTCCTAGGAGCGTGACGTGAGACATTTCAAGTGAACTGGTCAGTCGGAAAGCGTTGCAAACCTCTGTTCGTGGTCCACGTAGATCTGAGGGTTGCCCACCTTGGACATCATTGCACCGGAACGACGGTCAGGCCCTGTCATATTGAGAGACACTTGACAGTTATCTGGGTCTAGCGGGGGTCGATGCTTTTGCCCGCTCGTCATAGGGTCTTTGGACCCAGGCATGACGTCAGGCTGAAGGTGATTCAGAATGGCTGACGTCATGACATCGAGCCAAGTCAACGGCCCGAGTACGACCCGTTTATTCTGCATGGCGTGAGTAGCTCAATTGGACCAGAACGGTCACTCGTACGGTGCATTGGCAGTCAGGATGCAACACCATATGGGCCTTTTCGAGAAACCGGCATGGTGCCCGTTGGCTGGATAAGAGGGGAAAGTTACGAGGGGCGGCAGTGCATACCGAGCGCAAAAGGTTGACGCTCGGTGGTCGGTCAGATATTCAAGACTGGGAGAGCTGGTAGATGGCCTCCGTTTTTACCTTTTTTTAAAACCTTAATTTACAGTCGAGTTCGCAAATTTACCCCTGTCAATTAGCGTAAACTTCTATGGGCTAATCGATCAGCGTGCAGTTGAAACGAGGCAGTAGCCAGCAAAACGGGCCTTCGTGATTTTGGCCCAGATGACATTAGCGGATACAAACACAGACAAATAAACGACAAAATAAACAAAAATAAACACAATAAAAATGGCACTGGGGATTGGGTGTGTAAATTTACTGGTAAAATTGGACGCAGTTCGTATTCTACCGTGCACTAATGGCGTTCAAGTTGGCTGGAACCTGACATAGGTTTTGAATGGATTCCCGTCGTTTTGTCGATGGCTGATACCCTTGGGTCGTCAAGTCAGCACCCGAAGCTAGCTGGCCAGGCCTGAGGCTACCTACACATTTGCTCCACTGGCACACCTAGCTGGACGATAAAACGGCACCAACTTTTCAGAAAAGTTAGACGGTATGGTTGAAAACAGCTGGTATCATACTACTTGTAGTACAACCTCCAGAATGCTCTGCACGACATCAACGAATTCGACGTGATTCTGAATGAACGGCGTCAGGCATGGATGACAACCTGAATCAGCCTTGTACTTTATAATTACAAGGTTTCAATGGCATGAAATGAAATCATTTGAACACGTTCGGCGGCCATAAGCCACACTTGCCCATCAACCACAATCGACCAACCAACTGTGAGTCTATGAACATCGTTTTCACTAAGAGATAATCTAACGTGTGCTCATCACCAATCAAGCTAATGGAGATTGCCTTGATTGCACTCATGCGTAAAGACGAGGGTTACAAGTTACAAAAGCCGACAAACCAGCGACGAGGATGTAGGGACCACCGGCCTGCATCTCTACCTCAGAAACGATACGAAGATGCGATGGCACTAAGACGCGCCGAACGTCCTTCTCCGCCCTACTTTGGCACAATCCATCGTGAGTCCGTTGAACGAACAGCGACGTTTGCAATTTGACTGAGTGCGTTGAAGAAGAAATTGGAGGCGGTGGCTGCGCAGCCAATAAAAAGGCACTGTCACGTGCGTCCCCTTGATGTAAGGTTTACTAATAACCAGCGTGCATCCAACTTGGAAGTGGGCTCAGTCTGATTTTCCAAGGCGACTCGCCTGTTCCGCAAGATATACATCTGATGCGAGCAATACTGACAGTCGCGGAGATGCAGCGGAACAATTACTTTGGCGTGTCTGTCAAAGATGGCCTTGAGAGGAATGGTCTCATCACGTTAGTTCTAGAAAGAGAAAGGATCGACCATCACTTAAGTCATCCCCTAACGGTTATCGTCAGCAGCGGAGGATGCGTTTCTGGCATGTTGAGTGTGTTGGCGAGGTCGCTGTGCTGAACAAAGAAGACAAAGATGGTGAGCAAAGTCTCCGAGTCTGCTGGTAGTTATTTAAATTGATGCTGTCACCCGGATAGTTTGAGCTGTTCCGGAAAGTTTCTGACATACGCGACACTTCGTTCTTCATCGACTGCCATCTACAGTCAGTCGCTATCCGCGGCGGAGCACTCCCACTCCTTTCTGTTTTCTCTCGTCGTTCCCTTTTAATTTGCTTGCGACCTTTCGTTTTCACTCCTTAGCGAAATGCGCAACATTCTTCTTCTTCCAGTTTTCCTCGTCGCGTTGCACCAGCTTGTTGCTGCCCAAGATGGTGCAATCAGTGGCCCAACTACCAGCGCTTCAGCCGCGGGTTATTCATGCGACCCCAACAAATGCATACTCCCTAGCTGCAACTGCGCTAGCACCAATCCACCTGGTGGTCTCAGTCCCGTGAGTCGAGTTTCCTCTTTGGCATTTTTTCCTCACTGATCAACTCATGCATCCTCAGTCGGAGGTCCCGCAGTTCGTCGTATTTACCGCGGACGATGCAATTCAATCTTACACATTGGATTCAGTCAACCAGTTCCTAGCGCAGCGTAAGAACCCGAACGGATGCCCGATTAAGATGACCTACTTCACCTCGTTGAACTACACAAATTACACCCTCGTTACCGATTGGTATGTGGCAGGAAATGAAATAGCTGACCATACGTGAGTGGAAATTTCGATTTGTTCGTTTAATGTTTGCCATCTCACCCAATCTTCGCCTCAGGATGACCCACGTTGGGTCGCCGCCCGCAGATGAGATTAACGGCAATTTGATTGCCCTAAATGCTCTCGCCGGGATACCTTTGGATTCTATCAAGGGCTTCCGGGCACCGTACCTCAACTACACTGCCGACACTTTCCACCTCCTGGCAGCGGCTGATTTTACCTATGATTCATCGACAGCTGCCTCTATCCCTGTCACCGATCAAGATACCGATGCCTACTGGCCATACACCCTGGACTACGGCCTCGCTAACGACTGCTTGACAGTGGATAACATCTGCAAAGGTCAACCACAGTTACCCGGTTTCTGGGAGATACCGATGTATGCCTTCTTCGATGAGCTTGGCGTTAATGGCCCGCATCTCATGGACCCTTGGTTGGACGCCGCGAATGGTGCATCTGCTGTCAACGACACTGCAACGTTGGAGTACATGAAGAGCACGTTTACTGCACACTACAGTGGAAATCGACAGCCTATTGGATTGTACACTCATCCTATCCATCTTTCCGTTAGTCTCACATCCCTTGCGTTGTGTTCATCGCTCATGCTATCTATAGACGACATACCCTGGTGTTGACCCTCCCAACTCAACGATTCAAATGCTCAACCAGTATCTCGATTGGCTTCAAGAACAGCAGGACGTGTGGATTGTCTCGAACGAACAACTGCTTGCTTGGGTGCAGAACCCGGTACCAGTCTCTCAGCTGGACACCGTCGAAGCTCTCAAGTGCCCGACCCCTGATGTTGATCCAACGTTGCACATCTGTAATGGTGTTCCGATCAATGAGGCAGGGTTGCTCCAGGAATGCGCGTTCTCTGATTTCCCTTTCTTCACTTGCGTGAGTCTCGTCGTCCACGAGGGAGGCCTACCGCTAACTCACACAACCGATCCCTTGCTAGTATGGTTGCCCCGAAGTCGAAGTATCGCCGATGAATCCTAACCCTCCGCAACAAGTCCCTCAGGGTCAAAAAGCAAGATTTCGATGTGCGAGCTCTTTCATTGTTGACTCTCGCCTGTGCCTCATTTGGAATAACCGAAACAGTACCTGCCAACTGCTCTACCCCTTTTTGGGACCCCATTGCCGGGAATTGTCTCTGCGTTTCAGACGACTGTGCATTCACTGACAACTCGCGGCCAATCGGCGTACGTTGCTCTGCCATTATCGGCTTTCATTAACTAATCGTGTTGATTCCCACTTGCTACCTCCAGCCAAACGGTGCAAATCTGACTGGAGGCGGAACTGGGGACAACATCACAGGAGGAAGTGCAACAGCTGTGCCGACATACGTCAACTTCAACGGTGCTGGCGCCGCAGGGTTCTCTAGCAACGATCCCATCAGATTTGTCAGTGGGCTCGCTGGCGGGATAGTAGGCGCCATCGCTGCTTTGACTTTCATCGATTTATGAGAGTGCGAGAACGTCGCACACCAACCCCAGTGTCTGACTGACTCTCTTCTTATCTACACTATCTATGCTGTGGTATCTCACACAGACCATCTATCGTAGCCTAACTGGACGACACGGATCCCACTGACTGATATACCTCCACTTACCTACTCACCTATATTTAGTCCTCATAATGGACTGTTTATATCTCATAACTTTTTGGAAGGACGCTGGTTTTGCTTGGGTTTTTCTTTGGTTGTAGCCAGTAATTTGCTTGTCAAGTAGGGCTACTTGGTGTTTTCTTTACAGGTTCTCGGAACAATAAACATACATTGGATTCTCGGAAGTACACAAGCTACAGTTTGGTGAAGTTGACGCTGGAAGGACAATGCCCAGTATCGCATACAATATAATAATACGGCAAGCGAGGTATACAGCAGGGGTAAATAAAACTGGTTATGTAGCTAAATTTCTCCAGCTAAGTATATACAAGAAAATGTCCATTTGTCCCAGTCACAGAAGCACACAGATCGATCACAGTTTACGCAGCGTTTAAACTTGACAAGGGGTCGATATCAACGTCGCCGTCATACTTGGTTTCCACAATCTGCTGGACGTTGGCTTGTGTCTTCAAAGATCGCTTTCGTTAAAAAGGCGCGACAGAGAGCCGACACGACACGAACCGACTCGTCGCGCTTCGAGTTCCCGGGCCGTAGACTCAATTGGTCGAGGCGCATCCATGTCGGAAATATCAGCAACTCGGTCTGCTCGGCTGAAGAAGCTGAAGCTCTATGAACAGAGTATCCCCTGTGGTTGCCAGGACTTGCGTCCTCTTCGGAGCCAAAGCTTTCAGGAAATACGATCGGTGGGATGTGAGACTGGGGAGTGTATTTCTGGGGCGACCCCCTAATACAATTGCGTGCGTTTAGGCTGTTGGCGTTTTATCAAGGGCTTTTACATTCGTAGAGAGAGAGAGGGGGGGGGGAGATAGGGTTTGTTGAAACCGTGACGTACGTTGCGAGAAGAGAATCCGCGTATACTGCCCATTTGTCAGTAAGAAATAGAGAAAAGTGGATACTCTTGGCTCACGTTTGCCGATGACGAAAGAATATTCGGTTGTCGGGCATGACCTTCTACTAATGTTGCGGTGGCTCAGCCTGATTGCACAGATGGGAGAGCCACTTACACAGATCAAGGATGCAACGGCGGCGAGACTGGCAATGAGTGTTCAGGAGGTACTCTGAGGCCGCTGTTGTCACTGATCTATTCACCACATCAGCAAACTAGCCCTCACCTAGACAGGACTGGACTGGACAGGGCTGGACAGGGGTCCCAGGCTGACAGACACCCCCAGCAAGGTACCCAACTGGCTAGCTCTGGACAGCCCTGGACAGTTCTCGAAAGTTTATCCCAGTCTGGGGCAGATAGTTGTTTACTAGTAGTTT
>KN824923.1:0-51528 GCA_000827395.1 Paxillus rubicundulus Ve08.2h10 | reverse complement strand
GTTCCTATTCCCCTGATTATCATTAGCGAGCGCTTCTCCACCCACTCCGCTACATATATATACTTAGTTTTCACTTTGGATTCCTCAGTTGTTCTTTGCCCCTCTCTGGCAGCGGCTGAGGTGAGTTTACTTTATACCTATCTATTACTCCTAGCTAATCCCTAGTAGTCTGGGCAATCACTTCCCTATTATAGTTTTTGTCACAATGGGTCAGGTGATCAAGAAAAAGATAGGGGGTGTCCAAGATGTTGTAACAGGTGCCAAAGAGGACAAGGTGAGAGATGGCATGGCATGGGGTATGAACAATGAGCTTTCCATGAGATAGGTTGTGTTGGGTCTTGACATATGTTGTAGAGATGGACAATAGACTGTTAAGAATAAAGAGGTGTTGGGTACCCTCTCCCCTGATAGCATATTTGAGGTGGTCACATTCAGTGTCCCAACCCCCACCCCCCCATGTAGTGGTTACACCATAAGACATTGCTGAAATTAGTTGGTCCAGGTTGGTTATCCATTGCCATATGGCATCTAGAGAAAAAAGGATAAGATAAATAGGTTAGCATGAGACAACAATGGGACATGGGACATGGGACATTGGAAAAGGGATAATAGAAACTTTGCTTACATGGATGAGGGCTGATGTTATTGCTGATGATGTCAAAGAATTTCTTGTCATAAATAACATGCTTCAGAAGCTTCTTATAGTAGGATGCAAGACTGGTATCATCTTGCAACATGACAGAGATCCCTTGGGTGGTGTCTCTGGGGTAATCTCTGAACCAGTGGGTGTGATCAGAAGGGTCTGTATGAGAGTCAATGTAACAAAACATGTCAGAAAAATCACAGCCCATGCAGAGTGTGTCCACAAGGGTTGTCATCTCTTCTACAACACTGTAGGAAAGCAGTATTTCCTACAATCACAACTGCCATTCCCCAGAATCTTCATCAGCCTACCAGACTGACCAAAACACCACAGCTCATTACACCCAGCACACGCCACAATTCCACCTTGATCATTCAGAATCTGCCCATATCCATGTGATTCCCATTACTTGTGCACCATGGAAAACCCATCCATATTTTTACAGATCCCTGTGTCCATGTCCACTGGTCCTGTCCATCTCACTGGTAACCCTTTTGTTTCTCTCTCTTTTGCATTATTTTGAGTGTGTAAAGTCTGTGACCCACACTATATGTACTTCCTCTGTTCCATTGGCTCATACCTTATGTTAGGACTTGGTTTGACACCATCACAGTAATCTCTGCATTATAAAAGTCTGTACTTAGTCTCTGAAAATGCATCTTTTGTCACCATGGACTTGAGGTCAGACGCACATAAGACCCAGATGAAATGACACAACTACCAATGCCCCTACAATCCCCAACATACCTAAATCCTCTTATTCTGCTCCACCCCTCCGTTTTCCTCAGAAGCCCCTCAGAAAGTGCACTACACTTGTGCCTATACCTTCCTAGGACCAACAGACTCTCTCTTCTCTAGATCTTCTCACATGGAATCCTTCCTGGGTCAATAATATTGCACCCCTTCTTAACACTATCAACTCAGTTCCAACCTCCTAACACTAGGAAGGGACTTAGTATCTTTTCAATGCCATCAACAGACAGTTTTAATTTATCCATACTGATAGGAAATCTGTTGAAGGAGAGGACTTGCATACTGGTGTCCCATATGAACTGAGGGAGACCAGCTTCCATGCATGATAAGCTGGAGAACAAGGCATGCTTCTGATGTAAATGAGTGAAGAGGGTGGGACAGCCTTCTGTTATGAGCTCCCTGGTGTGATTTTGAAAAGAACTGTGATGTGAATACTCATCAGAAAGGAAAGGGGGGGAAAGCAGTGACCAGACATACATGAAAGTGTCCCCTTTGTATTGTTTAGCATTGTCTAAGACCTGTAAGGTAGTGGTGGCTCTAAAGCATCATTGAGCAGCAGAGATGTTAGGGGGGACAGCAGATATATGGGTAGTATTTCCAGAGTCATCCATGAGATGGTAGACTAGTAAAAATAGCATGAAGAGATCTCAGTGGTCATTCATGGTGGCTTCCACACTGATGTATTGTGGTAAAGAAATGATGGTGAGATGGATTTTCTTGTGACATGGTTGTTCTAGTGACAGAGCATCATGAAGTGAAGAAAGGCGGTTGATGTGATTAGGGTGGAAATGAACATGGGAATGAGGAACAGGACAGTGGAGATGGTAAAGGAGGAATGTGATGAATAATGCAATGAATCATGAATATCTTTGAACTGTCATGGTCTCTTGTGGACTGCAGAAAGGTTGTGATTCTAGCTCAGCTGAGAAGGATGCAATGCATTGTGCAGTGAGAATGGGTAGCATGGTGATGAGTGGAGCAATGCTGGAGTAGTACTCTTGTGTTTGTATCATTAATCAACAGTAAGCAATCTCTTGTTTATCTGGGGAGGATACTGTTGCATGGAGGACAGCAAGGTCTACCCCTGACATCAGCCCTTCCCAATTTGTGTGAGTGAAAATGGCACCTCTTGGACAAGCATTGGCAGAGGGATGAAAGACTGAAGGGTGGTTGTATATGCCAATAGTTTGGCAGTGCTGTAAGGTGATGGTGAGGAGATTGCTGATGGAAGGTTGGTCAGTGGTGATGACATTGACATATTGATGCAGATTGCGAAAATTATTCAGGGGGTGGGCTTTCACTCGCATGGAAGCACATTTTTTGGGGGGGGACTTGTGGATGATGCTCCAGGCAGTGCTCACTGAAGCATCTCATGTCAGAGAGAACTGGGTGGTTGGCACAGCTGGGCATATCACATCTAATTGCATCAATAATAGAGTGTCCAGGGATGACAAGGATGGGGCCAGGAAATATGCTGAGAGGTTCATCAGCCTGTAGGAGGACTAGCATGTCTAGTAAGTTGTCTTTGGATGGTAGGGACAACTTGGTGTAATGGGGAAGAGCATGATGGTTTGACTTTGTATGAGCATGGACATATGTGTGATCAATAGGGATATGACACTCCATGCAAATGGTGAGGCAGTATGTTGGATCTACACAGATTCCTAACAACAACAGACAATTGGTAGCATGGGTTTTCAGATTGAATGATGAAGTCTGTGAAGGATGTACTGTATTTGTGGTTACAATGTTGTGTAAGAAGTGGGATGGTGCATCAGGTATGGATGGGGCAGCACATATATCCACTTTGTGGGTTTCGAGAGGGTGGTGAGGATGAAGTAAAGGTGAGTCAACTTCAATAACCTGATCATTATTGTCATCTGGTAGCATGAGATCAGTGGGAGGGAGGTCCATGTCTGTAGTGCAAATTGTTACTTTGGAAAAATGGGGCAGGAGGTGGCGGACCAACCTATATTCTCATTCTCTAAAGGTGCATCTGGGAAACCCTTGATGTTGTCATATACCGTGTCCCAACAAGTCAACTCCACTCCTCCAAAGCCTACTCTGGACTAACTCTGCCTCTCTTGCCTTATTAAGTCCACTTTTCTGCTTTTCTGCTTCTCTGCCTTATCACTTTCCGCCTTTCCGCTTATCTCTCTTACCCCTGATCCCCATACCTTGTTCCTCATCCTTCACTTCTGACAGATGTTTGACATATCTAATGATCCCACCTTCCAATTAATCTGATTTCTGACATTTCCCAACATTCTGACATTTCCCAACATTCTGACATTTCCCAACATTCTGACATTTCCTGATATTCTGACATTTCCTGACTTAATCATATCTCTTTGACATCTCTGACTCACATTCCACTTTACTCCAGCACTCCAGTGCCCTCTGTGTTTACTTGTCCCCATAGTATATAAACCCCTCTTGTATTCTGTATTCCTCAGTTCAAATGTTGACTTTGATCACTCCTCTCTGTCCAACTTAAGTCCCTCACTCGACACTGGAAGCCAGTCTTCTTGTCATCACTCTGACCCTCCAACATCTGAACCCCTTCGCTACTCCACTCTGCTCCATAAATACTGGACTGAACTCGGACAAGGGCACAACACATAAGTTGAAGCTGACGTCTGCTCCACCTCCGACAACTCCAGACAGCCCAGAGGACTTTGGATCTTAACAGATGTGCAATGTAAGCCTCATGGGAAAAGGTGTAACCTAGTATGGCCTTGGCTTGAATGGCTAACATATTGTGCCTCAGCACTTCAAATCATGGTGTAGGAAATCAGTATTCCCTACAATCACAACTGCCAATCCCCAGAATTCCCATCACCCTACCAGACCAACCAAAACACCACAGTTCATTACCCCTGCCATCCGCCACATTTCTATCTCACTCCTTCAGAATCTGCCCATATCCATGCAATGCCCACTACTTGTGCATCATGGAAACCTGTCCATTTTTACAGATCCCCATGTCCATGTCCACCTGTATCCAGTCCTGTCCATCATAAACTTGCCAGTAAGCCTTTTCTTTCTCTCTCTTTTGCATTATTTCCAGCAGACAAATACCAAGCTTGCATTGCCCTCTGGGCACTCTGCAAGTCCTGGATTAGTCTGGTTCAGGGGGGAGCATTTGAGATCATGCCAGAAAGTTCTATGATATTCTAGAACAATGATGTGATTTGTTCTCATTGTTGTCCAAATCCATCCCTTGGTCCTTAAGCCCTATAAAGGCTTGCATCAAAAATCATGAAGAGTCAATGGATGAAAAAAAACCCTGACTCACTTGAGTAGAGGTTTTTCATTTTTGATCAAATTATTTCAGCTTAAATAGCTATACTCTGCAAAAACAAGGCTGAAGGCCTTGTTTTTGTCACCCTAATTTCTATGACATGACTGCAGTATGGCCTCCCCCTTCCCCTGCCTCCCTCTGAGCTATTGATTCAACAGCCACCCTTGTCATGGATGAAAGGGTGTGGATGGGGGTTTTCAAGGTCAGGGAATCCATTGGGAACATTCCTGAAACCCTCAGGAATTTATTCAGCCCTATATTGCAGGAACAATGCCCCCCTGCACCCTTGTCCTTGTCTTGACTCTAATAATTTTATCTGACCACCAATTCTTTTTGTTTCTTCTGGGAGTTGTTACTATACATATTACCAACATATCCAGAACATTTTTCCACAACCACACTTATGGTATTGACCTCTAGTTTTTAATTCCCATATGAGTCTATAGTCTGGGCAATCACTGCCCTATTATAGATTTTGTCATGTAGAGCTGCTGACAAAGTACAGTGAACTTGGGAACTGAAACACCAACTCTGGAATCTTGGAAACCTGGAGATCATGACTCTGCTCCACTACTATGTGAAACCACTTGGAGTCTCATAGTCTTGGAGTCCACTTGGAATCTGTCCAGAGTCACTCAGGGTTCATCCATAATTTGTGTGGACTGACATCCTACTCTGTCATCCTTTCCTTATCATTACTCCCAAGCCTCTGACAAAATCTACATATAATAGGGCAGTGATTTCCCAGAATCAGCTGCTGCTTAAGAGGGGCAAAGAATAACTGGGGAATCTGAAGTAAGAAATGTGTGTATATATGTAGCAGAGTGGGCAGAGAAGTGCTTGCTAACAATAATCAGGGGAGTAGCAACAAGGACAAGAAGGAGATGCAATTAAGCAATGTAAATAAATGATGGAGTGTCCCTGGAGGCTCAGGAGTGATGATAAGAATATAATGATGAAGTGCAATGATAGTCTGCACAAGTTCTGGATGGACTCCAAGTGGACACTGAGACCCCAAGCAATTCCACCTGGCAGTGGAGCAGAGGTATGAACTCTGATTTTCTGGAAGTGCATAGTTGGTGTTCTGGCTCCAGAGTTCACTGTACTCTGTCACTACATCCAGCTGTAATGGATTGATCATTTGAACATTAATGACTGCAGGGCCATTGTCAGGGCTACATCAGAAGTATGCTGCAGCACTAGGAGCAAATTCTAGAAATGAAACATGAAATTTCAACATTGCTCCAACTGAAAGATACATTGTCCACATGGACACACAAGTCCTATCATGACGACAGTAGAAATGTGTAAGAAGAGATATGGAAGCGCTAGCAGTAAAGACTGTGGGTGTAGTGGCGAATGCGTATGTAAGGTAGAAAATGTAGAATATGTATCAACTGTATATCATATTACACCAATTTGGATTGCAAGTGGGCAATTAAAGGGGTCGAAGAATCAACAAAGTGTCACTCATCAAATGACACTCCCGAGAGTGGTATATTCCTCGTCCTGAGTTCCTTGCCCAGGTGAAACAAAAACGACGAGGCAATCAAATCATGCTAGGGATGGTACTTTCTCAGAACTGTCTCGGAGGTCCTTGTAGTGCTCCTCTTTATCGTATGCAGTCCCAGTTTCCGTTGGGGATGTTGCCTCGATATCATCGTGCTCGTCGTCATCGAGGAACCGCTCGTCGATCTTTGAGACGACTGTGGTTTCAACATTCACGTTCAGCTGCATCTAGAGAAGTGGCAGATGTAAGTCGTTGGGAACTGGCACATGAAGAGAAAGGTATCACATACATTCTTTTGTGTTGGAGTTGGACCGAGGATTCTCTGCTGTAAGGAAGGATTAATACACACACGCATATTACTTCGGTCTACAAGGGACGATCCTGGAGGACTTACAGAGAAATGACTGATGTTGACAGGGCTTGGTAGTGGGGCCGCTAATCCACCGTTGTTCTCGCGCTCGCTGGAGTACATGCGGTCGACACGGAGCCGCTTGCGCGTATTTAGCCTGGAAGTAAAGTAAGAGAAACGCAGGGTAGATTTTAGACCAGAAACTGACGTGGCGAGGAGCGAATTTGCGTATACTAAAATCTATCCGTGAGTTCGTGCCAAATAGGTTTTAATTTTGGAAACCCACGTTTGGCGATAGCGAAGTGCATTCCGAGGAAAATCAAGTTGTGACGCATGACAAGCCACTAAGCGGTGAACAGGTTAGCAAGAACATAGCAGAGACAGACAAATCATACTGACGCAGATCAACGAGGCTATTGTGACAAGACTGATCAACTATTAGTTAGCCAAACGACCGAAGCGAGGAAGTGGCAAGCAACGATACCATGTGATCCCTCCAGTTTCCATGGTGTACAATACCAACGCGTTGATGATATGGTTCATGCTGAACACGCAAGGATGAATAGGAACCCAAGCGATACAATAAGTGTAAGCATACCTGGCGAATCCGGTCTTTCTGCTTCTGAGGAAGATGATCATCGTCATGGTAATGATGAACTCGACCGACGCAGAGAGTGTGACACCGAGCGTGAAGACCCACTACAAGAAAATGAGCACAGGGGAGTGACCGCAACACGAGGGTCTTACGGATGGATATGGCTTGATGAACGAGGAGTATCGTCTCAATCGGATGCTGCACGAAAGTTAGCGTCTTTCAGACCGAACGCAAGGGGGCCCTTACATCTCAGATGTGGACACTGCCGGTTCACACACACACACAAAGAAAAAAAGTAAGGCCAAGCATGAATTCAGCGAGGGCGTGGAGTGCTTACCGCAAGCAGACACTAGAAAGCTAGTCAGTATGCCATTCATCATTTAGATAGTGACCCACTCACCAAGACGTAGGAATGCAAGAAATACCTGTGAAGTACATCGGTACACAGCGAACAAAATAAAGAAAATATACGGACGAGGGGAGCAGCGATGTACCACTTCTTGGTCACTACAAACGGATTAGCATGGGAACTACATATTGAAGCACTTCCTACATTTCCGAATTCGGTTTGCGAAGAAGCTGCGATAAGGCAGACGTGTTAGCCTTCTCGTGTGCGATCAAGTCAAAATAGAACTAACCAATGCACCATGAACGTGATAACAGCGGTTACGGCAACAGAGAGCTGAGGAAGTAAGTCAACTATCGTGCTCCTCAAGTGTTAGAAGTATGAATACATACCCCCAGTGCGCTGCAAACAATTAAGTCTTAGTCCCATCAGCAGTAGGATGTGACTTACGGTGGAATGACATCCATGTCTTGCGGTTTGTCGAAATTTATAATAAGGGACTGCCACAGTGCGACGACGATCAAAATCGTGTGCATCATGTCAAGTGCCCAAACAGCGAAAACCTAGGCACAACCAATCAGTGAACAAGGGATCAGCAAACAGAGAGGGAGACTGGGCATACCAAGAACTTGGTCCACGCGAAATCTCCGGGGTAAAGCTTGAAATACAGAACGCATTGCACAAAGACAATGCCGGTGAGGCTGCGTTCGCGTCCTTGTATCAGTGACGAGTGGGATTGTGAGGAGCTTACCTGCTCGCAAAACAGGTGCCGAGGAGCGTTGCACCGTACACCGTGGCGACTGTAGTTACATCACCAGCGACGGCCATGTTGAGAATGTGGCTAAGTAAGAAAGAAATGAAAAGAGAGGACGTGAACACGGAGGGATCACTGAAGAACGGACGCAGGATCTCGGTCGAGCTTTTTGTACGTTATTTGTCATTGATGTCGGATCGAGGGTTCAAGCTGGAGCAGTAAAAAGAACAACTTGAATATCGGGTAGTGCTTGCTTGTTCAAGCCTAGTTTCATTGTGCATTCCGTCACGGTCTTGGCTGTGCTTCGAACCCTCGAAGCACACTGCCATGGCCAGGACCGGCAAGCCTATTTCAAGGCCACAACAATAGTCCGCTCCATTGCTAATCTACTAGGATTCGTTGCGCAGATCACCTGTGGAGTAGGAGAATTCGCCAAACCATTGAACTGCGTTGACCTTGAAGTTCAGAACCCGGTGGCGACCCACTGGCAACGCTCTGGAAATTATCGATTGATGCGGCTGTCACGGTGCGCATTATAGCAGAAACACTTTAGTGGGCGCTGAATTTAACGCGCTCAGATCCAAGTGGGGAACCTCAAGAAACTGATCCGAGGAGCACTTGACAACACAATAATCGCGGTCGATGAAATGTGTCATTCCAACATCAATTCATTCTCGAGAACCTACCAACAACAACGGAGTTATGCGATTATGTAACTTAGACATGGACCCTGAACGGACATGTTTTTTTTTTTTTTTCTTTCAATCCTCAACCGAGTCAGTGACAAAACACTCCCAGTATTGCTTCTAGCACACGATCGACGTTGAATGAGTTCTACCTCTGCGTTCGGGCTGTCCTGTGAAACACATGAGCGCTTGCACCTTGGTGGCCAAGCAAATCGAATGTTCCTTCCATTATGCCCTCAGTGATGTGTTAAATCGCCTTAAATAGTAAATATTCCTTAACCTCCGCCCACTGGCCGTCTGGAGTCTGGACTAATCCGCGCCGATTCGGAATAGTCTTGGCACCGTTACCTGCTGCCGCAGCGAATTAGGGTTGACTCACAGGGCTGCAAATTACGAGACAGGTCATTTCTGCCTCACATACTACAGTAATTGGCATTCGCTAAATGTCAGTCGCGATATGTAAATGCTACTAGTAGAGCGAACAACTTGAAGAGGCTCCATTTTTTAAGTATACAGCCGCGATCCACAAGCATCCACAATGCAAGACTACACGTCAGGTGAATTTGGTAGGGCCAGCGTGCATAGGCCTATGATTTCGGGTTCGGATCATCCTCGGATGGATTGTTGAACTACATTTTGTGCCGATTAGTAGGTCCTTCTGCGCCACCAATTTCGACTCTTGGGGTTTACTAGATATCCTTCAGTGGTCGCGTTTTTTTGAAGTACAACGAATAACTTACCAACCACAAATTCCAGTTGATACTTTCTCCTTGCTCGGATGTAGGGTAGGGCCTTGGCTAGAGTTCCATGTAATTTTTATGGTAAAATAACGGAAATGGTAAAGCAGCGGAGAACTTACCGCGAGGGAATGCCGGCTACACCTAGTGGTGCTTTTGTATGAGGTGTGTCACAATATGTCACAAAATGCCGCAGTGCCGAAATTAAGTCAGCAACTCAGGCTATAGTGTCATAATGATGCATCAAATATCTAAGATTTTAGGGCACATGTGATGCATTATGAACTACACTGTAGTAGGGTAGTAACTTTGGTGCATAGTAATGCATGGGTGATGCCTGCCCTGGGCATGGGTGATGCATGGTACCAGTGATCCTCAGTGATGATCACCATAATGCATTCTGCCCTGTTAGTATGGGCACCTTCCTTTCCAGACTGGGTAATCAAAACATCCCAAAGTGGACAGTGCCTTTACACTGCCACTACTCCCAAAACATTCCCCCTTCTGGCATATTTCAATGTATCAACCCCTGTACTCCTTCCTAGCATTTTCTACTTCACCACAGCCTATCCTTTTGATATAGACCTACGATACATGCTTATATATCATATATAAATAATATAGAACCATTATGACCGCTTATATAACCCTCTGAAGTGCTGTATATGGATGCCATTGACATAGGATGAAAAAAGCAAAATAGTTTCAAATCTGTGCTATTCTAGACATATGTGCTGAGCAATGGCATAGCCAACAAGGTATTATGTGTAGGCATGCCATATCAGAAGCACAGAGCATGTACTTAACACCTTGTAATGATATTCCCTTATCTCCCCCTGGTCCTTGTGCTATCTAGGGAGGGTGGAGTGGTGGTCTGGGAGCTAGGAAAACACTATAGAATCATGGGGAATATATTAAATGGTATCCTGACACCCTGTGAATAATGAACTACAGCCAGAATATGCTATTTTTATAAATAGGGGTACCATAAACCACCCTTCTGGAATCATTGAATTCTTACAGGTCCTTGTGTATGTTGTCCCTAGGTACCTCCATATCAATTTCTGAGACAATCCACTGGATGTTGAAAGCAGGGGAAGGGAAACCGACATATGAAAAGCGTGGAAAATCTTCCCAAAACATCGGAGGGTTGTTGAAACATATCACAAAACACACAATCACTAGGACAGAAGATAAGCAACTAATACAAGACAGGAACACTACTCAAACAGTACCTAGAACAGAAGAGCACAACATTAGGGACAGAAGAAAGACATAGGAGTAAGTAAACTAAGTATTCGAGTTGCTGACATAAACTGCGTCTTAGACAAAGACGGTGCAGACCCAAGAACGTCGAACCATGACAGTGGGTGAGCAAGCGTTATTGATGGTGCACAATGTTGGTGTGTGGGCCTTGGTGCCCTGTGTCCTTGTGTCTGGTGGCTCTGGAGGCAAGTTAGGTATTATTGATACTGTTAAGACCAGTACTACTGATCCTCCTCTGAATCATCTTCGTTACCATCTTCGGCAGTCGATGATGATGATAGTGATTCATCAAGCTTCGACTTTCGTCGTCGTCTTGCGTTGAAGATCCTCAGGATGTACAACCAGTAGTGGGGAAGATAACTGTCCCAAGAAGCCCAGATAGTCCAAAATACTAATAATCCGACCAGGGCAACGGCGGATCCAACTGAGGCTTGTATAGTTTCGTTCGATCCTTCAAAGACCTGAAAACAAAACGCTAAAACGAAAAAGATCATGCTAATCGATGTATCAGCGAACGTGATTCTAGCAGAAGCAGGGTGCACACTGACCCCCACATGAGCAAACCAAATGGCGTGCTGTATAGTACAGCCAATGTTTCCGTCCCGAACATCGAATACGTCATCCTTGTCATGAAGTACACCTGTGAGGGACCTGTATCAATGTTCCTAGTCCCCCTGAGGCGGTACTCACTGCTTCTTCTGCGGAATCACGACCCCTAGTCCGGTGTTGACGAGCCAAAAGCAGGCCTAGGATAACGGTGCCCACGCTGCATACCGTCGACACATAACTCAACGTTTTAGTAGTAGATTTGATATTCTGAATTGCCAAAAACGCGACATTGGCATTGAGGACCACCGTACCCTTAGAGAGCCAACGGTTAACATGGAACAGGGAATGATGGCTTGACATACATAAAGTGTAAACTCTTGCCATTCGGAGTTCAGCTTATTGATGAATCTCTTCCAAGAAATATGGTTAACGAGTCGGTCAACCCAGATCGTCTTCAGGCCTTTTGCATGAATCTCCGGGGCACCGAACAGGAGGGGTGATATCCAAGCGAGGAAGATGGACCTGCTCTGGCGGCGGTTGTAGTAAACCGTTTGATCTGTGTCCAATCGGGCTCCGACTTGTCCACAAAAATTGAAAAACTTCGTCCGCGCTTTACTAGGATGGGATATGACGAGTACATCATTGGAAGCACTTACCAAACATCCGTGCAAACCTCGCTGTCAAAGATCAGTCAAAAAGAAAGACCCAGAGGTAGAGCGTTCGTCTTGTCTTACCAAGCACACACATTGCATGGGGGTGGCGGGCACCAACGCTTCCTGGTGTGCGCTTGTTGAATGATGTGATGACCACAGGAAGAACGGAACGAACCTTCCAAGTCCTTGGTCAGCTCCAACATTTTGCCCAATTCTTCCCTGTCGAATGGAGCGAGCGACGTATCAGAGGTGATAGTCTCTGCTGCGTGTCAGTCAAAACTGAGGTAACAGATCGAAATGCCAACTTGCCAGCAGTCGCGTGAAGAAGAGTAAGCTTGATCTCCTCCCAGAGGGGAAGGGAGATGGTTTGAGTTGGGAACAGTTCACAATGCATCCTTTCGTGACCCTCGTTGGCATCCTAGGTTTCTATAGTGCGAGATGTCGACGTCAGGCGGAGCAAGATTCGACGATTGACGGAGTGCTTACAATGACGCAAAGTCACTCACCAATATTGCGCCTCCATCGCATACTCTACAACAAATTTAGTGTAGAAGGAAAGAAAGAACAGGAGTGCGACATACTTATGTGACTCGGCGACTTGATCCCCTTAACATTACCGAAGATTGGCTCAGCTTGGAAAGGATGCACCCAGAAGAGGCATCGGTACGCATGGTCAACAAAGTAGTATCCACATCTCCAGATGTTGGCTCTTTTGTCATCCATGAGTTCGAGTACGAGTTCGGATTTCTCAGAGAACTGCAGTTCCCCCGTCTTGATCCAATCAAACAACTGGTCGGCACAACGGGTAATGACGTCCAGATTTCTGTGTTTATAAAGATTGGCGTCGGTACATATTCTCTGCAATAAGTTAAGTATCTGTCACACTTTCATGAGGCAATTGACGTCACCTTGTGAGGATGCCTGAAGTAAAGGGCGCCTTCCGGGTGAACACAAGGTTCCCAATCACCAATGTTGCGACGCTGTGGACTGAATCAAAGCGAATGATTGTTTGTTTTCTGGGGCGGAGCTGGAAGTACATACTCGATAAACTCTTTGGTGCCTGGATTAATGGTATATTTCGAATCAGAACTTCGACTGGACAGAATGAATGAAACTTCTCGCGAGTTGTAATAAGAACTTTTGTCACGTACATGCGGACTTTGCGATTATATCTCATAACTGATTGTGCAGCCACAGGAATAATTTGACGCGGGATGCGTTCAGACGGTCGGATGGGCGCTCCAAGACCCGGGCCCCAGTTAACTCTGAGAGAGGACGACGTTGAGGCCGCGGGCTCTGGCACGGGAAAGGTGACGCGAACCCCGTGCAGGTCGTCGCTAGGAGCAGATTTGCCAGTCTGAACACATTCTCGATGTGGAGGATGTGGGAAGTTGATGGTATTGCCCAGGTGATTCAATTGACCTTCAGCGGTGTCCGAGTCAAAGCCCGAATCCAGGCTTGGAGCGATTTGTGAATCGTTATTTGGTGGTGGTACATGGTTTGCAGCTCCGTTCTGGATGAAGGTGCATTGTGACGAACCAGAATGCTGGGAGACTGAAGACGGGGCCATCTGCTGACCCAGTGGTGTCGGCGATGCCTCTGCAGAAGGTAATTCACCTTGGAGCGATCTTCTCCATGCATGGCGAACAACCAAGTCTTGGGCTCCCGAGCTTTGTTCCATGTCTAGCTTTTTCTTTCTTTGAGATTTCCATATTCTTCGGAGGAACTCTGCGAGCATCAACAAGACCTTGAGCGGACATGAAGCTGTTGTACAAAGTAGTCGTTGAAGCGACTGCAGAAGCTTCAGCAGTCCCAGAAACTTGGTCATTGACTCGGATGTAGTAGGATGAAGCAGTTGTATGCACTGTGCACTGATGGTGAGGTTGGTGCACGGGCGATGGTACACAATGAAAACGAGCTAGAGGCACACGAGGCTCTGAGTAACTTGGAGGGTGTTGTCTTTCAGGACCCAGTGCCCAGCGTCTATCAGGTACGTTATGCTGCAGCGTGTTCTACACTGGTTGGACCCACTGGTTGATTTCACATATACACACCATCTTCACAGCATCCAGGTGCCCCGTTTCTTGTCCTTCCCCGCTCAACTACTGTTAGTGGTACCAGAGAAAGAATCTTAGGTGAGTATTTGGTCAGCATGTCTCTTACTGTTGTTTCACCAGCACGTTGACCAGAGTCACATCATTCAAATCTCGGTCGCAGGTACAGATGAACGAGGACTATGAGGAAGAACCTGTACAAGTGAGGGTAAATCAGCGGGCATTGGTGCAGAAAGTACTTGCGAGATACCCAGAGGAATTCACAGGTAACCCAGTCTCAGTGGCGCCCTTTTCGACCAGCGCTTGATTCAGGTTTCCCTCCAGTTTTCCGAGAGTTGGTGCAAAACGCGGACGATGCAGGAGCTAAGAATGTGGAGATAGAATTTCAAACTGAAGACTATGCTTCGGGCAACAAGCGGACGAACGGGACAGTGACCGACCTGACCAACACAAAGGTAAGGAAACCCCCATGGCTGGTATCCCACGTAACTGAAGTGAGCAATAGGCTTTTAAGTGGGTGGTCAAGAACGATGGGGATGAGTTCAGACTGGAGGATTGGCGGCGCCTCACCAACATAGGTGAATTATACCATCTTCGTATCGTGTCGTTGGGCTCATCTTTCTTTGAGCCGACGGAAACCCTGATGACCAAAAGATTGGTGCCTTTGGTGTTGGTCTGTAAATCCTCCCTCTAGCAACCTTCGCGCAATTTACGTTGTGCCGTCACTTAGGTTTCTTCAGCGTGTTCAGCATCACGGATTCTCCAGTTGTCATCTCTGGCGGCGAGTGACATTACCCTACACCTTGCTTGAGTGTTTCGTTCTAAAGGGCTTCACAGATCGTCGCAAAAGGATGTTTTACAAAGATGATCAGGTATGATCAGCTTGGCTGATTCCTGTTGTAGTGCTGACGTTCACATATAGCTCATGGTTGAATCGCGGACCTGCGAGCGCACCAAGTGGACAGTAATTGAGATGGAGGTGAAGGATGAACAGTTGCCTATCCCGAAGCCCTTCGACCTCTCTAAATTCTTCTGCACCGCTGTGACGTTCTTGACCAAGGTCCAGAATGTCGTCATACGGTTCGATGGGGAGTCTCTTTCAGAAATCACTAGGTCTCGCCATGATCCAGATCAGATCGGGGGGTTGCCTGAAGGATTGAAAAGGAAAAGTAAATCCGGAATAATGTGCGTTAAGTCGGTTGAGGTGATCCGTAAGTGGACGTTCTATGACAGCAAATGGACATGATGCATTGACTAGATTGAGCAGCTCAAGAAGTTCGAGTGACTATGTCCAGGTTGGCTTACTCTGCTGGGTCCAAGAAGTCCCGTGCTGGTAAAACTGCTGCCGTGAAAGAGGATGCAAATCCTACGAAGAGAGACGGTTTCTTTGCGAGGAAAAATGTCGAGCCAACCCGTGCTAAGACGATTTCCCACACTTCTTCGACACAAACCTATACTTCCGTCGTAAACTACACGATCTACTCGGCGCATATCTCTTCAACTCCGCCGAAAGAGATGACTATGGGGATAGAGATGGCCACGAAGAAGCAACCGCCCACTGGCTTCCTTTGTGAAGCCGTGCACGTAAGTGGCACACCTTCTGTACGATGGCCAAGTGGTTGATAGGTTGCATGTAGTTCACCAGGAGCCAATATCAACATGCGATGCAAGATGGCGATGAGGAAGGAAGCATAGGAAGCGTATTTAGGGGAGTTCATGCGCTCTGTAGCGAGGAGGATGAGTGAGTTCCTATGTTATGGGAAGTGTTATCTCCGATTGACAAGATTAAACTTGATCAGAGGACATGGTTCGCGGTTGTTTGTCGTCAGTGCTTTCATGATCTTTGCTGCTCGTGAAGAATGAGTCTAACGAGGACGTTAGGGTCAAAGTACGGCGCAGACCTCTGGTATCGCAACCCATGTTTCTAGCCGATTCATACCGACAGTCGAGCGGGGCTCGATTGATCTTGCGTGAGTGGTTCACGCAAGTTTGATTACCATCACGAAACTCATCGTCTATCCAGGAATGGTCAAGTAGCGAGTGAGTAAGATCATGCCCCGTTTTCCTCTCAGAGGATTGAAATATGTACAGAATGGAATGAAGAGTTGTTGCGCATTGGGGGTTTCCTGACGAGGCTCATCTACGACCGAGCCATGGGTGACCTCCGCGATCGATGGCCTGAATCGTCTTCGCCCCTGAAGGACCGTCTGCGAGAAGATGCTCTTTACACCATGAAATGCTTCACCTTCCGGCAGTCAACACCAGATCCGAAAGTTGGCGAATTGCTACAGAGCGCATTCTTTGGTTGCTCCACTAGTTTCTCTTTCCCGATCCTGTCCAACCTCGGCATCCGGCCCTCCAAGGATGTCCGGCAACCTCATGAAGAATTCGAGCCGTTCATGAAAAAGTGCCCAATTTTGGACCAAGCATTGTGGCCAACAAGGTCGACGATGATCGAGCAACTTCCGGAGGAATATCCGGTAACGGTTTACACGTTTCGCGATGTGAAGGAGGAACTTGAGAAGCGAATTTTCACCGAAAGTGAGATGATCGCGTGCATCGGCTGGTGGGTAAAGTCGTTCGGGACAGAATCCAGGCATATCTCAGGCGAAGACCTGATGAAAGTCTGGAGAGATGAATTCTCGCTCGTCGCCCAGTTCCGCTCTTCGAAGTTGCCACCTCGAATCATAACGCTTTCGGTTATCAAGAAGTTCGTCGACACCAGACAGCGACCCCCCTTTGTCCAGAATGACGATCCCTTGCCGCCTGACACCATCTCCATGTCATTCACGGGGTCGCTCGATGCCAAACAAGTCATGGGAGCTCTCGGCTGGGAACATTTAACCATCGTGGACTGGATCCAGCATCTGGTTAGTGGTCCTGGATTAGATCCCTCGAAAGATATTTCCAAGAGCGCCACCTTTTCGGAGAAGATGTTCCTGACTTTGCGGCCTTTGTGGCAATCGATGCAGTCTACCGACAGAGGCAAGATTGTTGATCTCTTGCAATCTGTCCCATGCATTCCGACGAACCGGGAACACCAAAAACCACAAGAGGCTTATTTTCCAGAAGCTGACCTGTTCAACGAACTGCCAGTGGTATCCTTCAGACAGCCATATATCGACTACGAACCGGTACTACAGGCTCTCGGTGTCAAGAGGGCCCTTGAATGGGACTCGGTCAAGACTCGGTAATTAATTCAATTTGGCCTCGATTGTGGTGGTATCGCCTAACGATGTCTCAGTTTGTTATCTGATGTAGAATGCTCGATGATGCGTCTGGTCACTTACCTCCATACAGTGTGTCGGTGGATGGAGCCTGAGGAATTCATGGCCGTCAAGGAACTACCCATTTTTACTTGTGCAGCAGGAGCAGAACCAGAAAAGCGCTGTTGCATCCACGAAGTCTATCGCCCAGACTCACTCCATCGTAACCTCGGGCTGCCAGTTCTGGTCTGGGCCGGCGGCAAAACGCTTGGCTCGTTTGGTCTCCCAGAAGTTGGTTCGTGCTTCCCTGTTCTTCGACCATCAGCGAAGCCCTGATTCTTGAACGCGTCAGGCTATGATTTCTTATATGAATTTGGGCTTCAGCAATACCCACCCTTGAGCCTGATAATTGAGAAAGCCTGCAGCGAAGATGCCGACATCAGACAGAGCGCGTACACCTTTTTCGTCAGCCACCTCGAGGACCACTACGAAAAATATGATCCAGCTGCCTTCCCTGACTCTGCCTTCCTCCCGTGCGGGAAAGGGACCAAGCCGACACAATTCGGCACCCCAGAAGCGGTACGTCCTCACCCCGAAGAAATACCTCGTCTGGCTGACCAACCACACCAGGTATTCACGTCTCCTGAATGGGAGATCTTCGGGTTCCACACAATCCATAAGAGTATCCCGCCGAGAACTCGGACGAAATTGAAAGTGAAGGACAGACCATCTGCTGAAGCAATAATCAAAGCTATGCGAGAAAAGCCACCCCCAGATATAGCCACAGCAACAAAGTGGTTTGGTCTGCTGGCGCGCAGAGGAGGTAAGTTATTCTGCACTTCGTCTGAACCGCTACTCAACTTCGTGACGAAGCCTTTTCGGTCGACGATTTAGCTATTATATCCGAAATGGCGATCGTTCCCATTCAACACCAACACGACGAGACAAACCCAGAAAGTGCTGATCCACCAGTTGTGCCCCCTAACAAGTGTTTTTACGCGTTTCCGGATGAGACGAAGGCACACCACAAGGCAGTATTTACATTCGTGGACTACAAGCAGCCAGCGAATAGTTTCTTGAAGATGTGCGGGGCGAAGCCGAACCCAGATTGCTCGGACATAGTCGAGGCGATGATCGAAAATCCTCAAGAATATCTAAACAAGATCGAAAGGTATATGAAGCAGGTGCAGTTAGACAAGCAAGCACACAAAAGGTAGAGCCGAACTTGCTATCTAGCGGTGACTTACGGAGTCACTAACTATCAACCAGATACCTTGACGATCTCCGTCAGGTCGCTGCAGGATATCACAGCCTGTCGCCAGACCTAAGGGCCAAAATGAAAAGGGCTCCGATATTCATATCTTTCCGCAAGAGACGACGCGTTTCGGAAGGTTTGCCCACTGCGGAATTGCAGGACTATGCGCTGAAATATGCAAACGAAATACTCATTGCCGACGATCTGGAGAGCCACAGGTTGTTTGGTGAGTACGTCTACGTTGCTCCCAAAGAAGAGGTCTTCGAAAGTAAGCTCGTCTCTGGTTCGCCTGTTATCATGTTCACGAGTTCACAGACCTTTACCGTGACCACGGCTCCGAATCACTGAGCTCCCATGTAAGACACGAAGTAAAACACGGTCCCTGTGTGGGGGAGGGAGGAGACCTCCGGAACAAAGTCTTCCAGAGGCTCAAGATCTTTCTTCACGACCAAGATAGCTCACGTCGGTCGGAGTTCAACGTCTCGCGGTGGAAAGAAGAAGGTGCATTCACCGTCAAGTACTGCGATGCTTTGCGGATATCAAAAAGTCTCAAGTTTGAGCATGCGGAAAAAGTCGATGATACCAACCCGTTGGGCAGCGTGGAAGAGCCGGCTCTAGCTGGAATTGAGCGCATCCAACAGAAGGGCACCGAGAAGGACACACTTTGGGTGATTCAGCAATCAGACAACACAATGGACTGGTACGAGTAAGTAGGCTATCCTCCTGTGATACGTTAACGAAATCTAATGACTTAACAGCGTCGCTGTCGCTCTCTGTCGAATCATCTTTAGAATGCACAAAACGCATGACACATTGCTGTTGATGACAATATTGGACGCTAATCTGGAGGACCTTCGACGTCGAGGATATGATGGTAATGATGACATCCACTGCGCTCTGCTATCAGCATCTAATCTTTCTCAGTTGATGCCATTTCACGGCACTACGACGATGATGAGGCAAACAGAGTCAACCCAACTCCAAGTCAGTTCCATTTGGCTTGAAAACTGTTGTATGGCTTCCTTACTCTTCTATACGTGTCAGATACACAGGACAAGGACTGGGGCAAGAAGGGGGACGACGACGGCGCTCTCATTCGATTTCCGTTCCGTGCACCTCATTGGCTGAAAGAGCTTACGAGCTTCAAAAAGAAGAAAAACAAGCCCGGCGAGTTCGATCAAAGCAAGATGGGTAAGTTGGCACATGAAAAGTGTCCTCGCCGCATTTCAACGTGCTTCTAGACGCCAAGGTGGCCGAGGCACTCGAGATGTGCGCAACTGACGCTGACAAGTCATCGAACAACATCGACCAGGATAAGTCCAAAGGTGGGAAGAAGCAAGGTCACGTAAGGTATTGTGGCTCGCGTCAAACGGACTTGGACCAATGCAGTGCGTTTACATGCCGATCATTAGTCTTGTCGCTTACAAACCTTCCATACAGCGAGAAAGACCACAAAGAATGGAATACTGGTGTTCAAGATCCGTATGTTCGCTCCCAAATGTTGCTGGAATTGCGCTTGACCCCTTTCCAGCTGGTAATGATGAACCTGAAGAAAATACACTGGAAATTTTTTCCGTTATCCTAGAGGACCTCGGGAAATTGTTTGGCCTTGGGGTTGAAAAGCTGCACATCTTCTGGCAGCCGCATGACGTGGAGCTGATGGGATTCAACCGTAACAAGGCGATATACCTAAATCTGGCCCATTTCGAGTCTAAACGTGCGTTATCTTCCCTCCAGTATGAGGAAGTCTCACTGGTATCTTTTAGATGGTTTTGCGGACGACGACTCTCGAGCAGCTACATACGCAGCATGGTAAAAGGTTCCCTTGGCATAGCGGCTCCATCAATACTAACACTCTCTAGGTACTTCATCATCGCACACGAGATCGCACACAACGTATCGTTCTTCCATGACGAAGATCACGAATTACTATTTGCTTCGATAGCACAACACCGGTTGATTGCCTTGAAAAACCTTTTGCAGAAAAAGGCTCCAGGGGCACGGGAGGGGAGCTGCGGACAGTGAGTAAGTCATCGCTGGTGACGAACTGAGAGGCCACAAATGTTGTTTTTACGTATTTCCGTTGTCCTTCACCCTGTCATCTTCGATAAGATCGTTTTGTCCTTTGGGAAATTGTCGCTGTTGGATTCATGTGCTCTTGCTTTCTGGATACTCTTGGATACCCTTGCATCTACCGTCGCGCTACAGTAATTTATGTGGATAATCCTCAAGTCACGTATAAGATAGGCCCCGAGCATTTACTGTAAACGTCACGTGACAAAATGCGACAAAGCGGGACAATTGTAGTAAAAAATCATAGGAAACAGATGAGACGACGATAGAGAAAAACGAAAACGGTCAACATGAGAACCAGAATATAATCTACATTTTGACTGTCTTAGAATTCTGATTTGATTTGTTCTGTCGAAGTAGATAGTTTTTTGCGAGTTATTTTACATGTGAAGCCCCGAGACAAGGTCCAAATAAACCTACACTGCTCCGGCGTGCTGCACTAGTGATTCCGGGGCGACTGTACCAATGCCCAAGCATTCTTGGAGAGCTCAAGTGGGGATTGAGAACCTTGGGCAACATGCAAAGAAGAGAAAAGAATCAGTTGGGGGTAAGGAAAATGTGAGTTTTTACTTACAGCTCAATGAGTAGAACTCACTCTTGCTTGCAGGCTTGCAATGGTACTACTGCCAGCAGAGAAGCTGCAGGCGAGACATTGGACCAATTAGCTTTTGGAATGACTGCCTTGATGTACACTGGCAATAACTCACCAATCAACACTTCAAGTCACTCTAGACTCTCCCCATCAACCCCAGTCCCCTCAAGTCCAGTCCTTTCACAACTCGACAACAGTCCTTCGAAAAGATGTGTTCAGTGGCCTCCAGTGCATCCCCCTACTACCAGATGGACCGTCACTTCTCGAAACTTCAAGATGTAGTTAGATATAAGCTCAGTGTACTGTGTAGTCAGTCACTGTATTCACCTGTAGTTAGATATAAGCTACAGAGATATTAGTAAAGGATAATAACGAGTGTAGACGAGTCTCACCTCAGTGTACTGTGTAGTCAGTCACTGAGGTATGCTAAGTACAAACATGAAAAATGAGTATGTGATTAGTAAGCAGTGGCATAGCCACACAATGTTTGTATTCCAACACAAGACAGTTCTACAAACAGAATTAGCGATGAGGAATCACCCTATCCATTCACCAACTCGAAGGAATGTCCATCTGCCAATGGAGGATGAATTGGGACAGGCCCAAGGCTTGAGGCTGCAAGGAACCAAGTTGGAGGATGGGTCAGACTTCGAGTCAGACAAAAGCAGTGAGATAGACTCAGACGAACTCTTTGAAGGAGATAGCAAGGGAGATGAAGTCGACCCTAATGAAGGTTATGAAGGTTACACCAAGCTATGGAAAGTGACGGCGGCTCAAACTTTTCAAACAGCTGAAACACAGGACACTGTCAACGATGTGTCAGCGATCACTGCACCTTCTCAGGCTATCACCCACCTATCGCCTTTGAGCAGCCAAGTCAACTCAGATTCTAATGCTTTCTCATGGCATTCCACTCCACCAACAGTTGAATCTGCAAAGATAGCATTAGCTGATCTTATGGAGCTGTTGCACCCAAAACAGGCATCAGGCCAGGGATACAAGGCAGCTGGCCTTACCTCACTCCTTGAGAAATGCTTGATGTGGATGGAACTTTTCCTCCATGCATTTGTAAATGGAGTGATGTGGTCAGCTGTGGCTCTGCAAACTGCCCAGGTTATTGGAAAGGGGACCTACATGTCAAGGAAGGTGAGGGAGTGGTCAAAAGAGTATATTTCGGATCATGAGAACTTGCCGCTGAGCAAGCATGGTGGAGACTGGACGAAATCACAGATAGACGATGAGGATTTGTGAGAGGAACTGCTCACTCACCTTCAATCTCTCAGCAAATATGTCTCCGCTTCGGCAATCATCACCTACCTCGAGCGTCTGGAGGTCATGTGGCGATATAAACTATCAAGGTCAATTTCATTGGCCACTGCTGAGCACTGGATGAAGTCATGTGGCTTTCACTGGACTGTTGCTCAGGGGGGACAATATGTGGATGGTCACGAGCGCAGCGATGTCGTGTCTTATCGGAATAAAGTTTTTTTACCTGTGTGGTACCAACTCAATCCAAAAATGTGAAAATGGACACAGGTGGATGGTCAGCTGGTGGAGGAAAATGAGGGACTCGGAGGAATAGGAAGACGCACCGTAGTGTGGTTCCATGATGAATCCACCTTCTATGTGCACGACCAGCACAAGAAGCGATGGGTTCATAGTGATGAAAAGGCAGTCCCCCAGCCAAAGGGGGAAGGGACTTCATTGATGGTTGCTGATTTCATCTCTGCTGATTATGGCTGGTTATGATAACCTGATGGGAAGGAATCAGCACAAATTTTATTCCGAGCGGGGAAAGGTTGTGATGGCTACTTTTCAAATGACGAGATACTTCAGCATGCCGAGAAAGCAATGGACATACTGCAGAAACATTATCAGGACGAGGATCATGTTTTTGTCTTTGACAACGCAACTACTCACCTCAAATGTGCCGACAATGCACTGTCTGCTCACAATATGCCCAAAAGTTGCAGAGTGTGGGGTGTTGAGACTCCAGTGAGGGATGCGAGTGGAAAGCCTGTTTACGGTTCCAATGGGAAGGTCATTTTTCAGAAGGTCCACATGTCGAATGGTTCCTTCAATGGTGCCACCCATAAATTCTATTGGCCTGAGGGTCATGAGAATGCTGGGAAATTCAAGGGGATGGTGACAATCCTCGAAGAACGTGGCTTTGATACCAAGAACCTCAAGGCACAATGTAATAGGACCTTTGAGTGCCCACCCGGATCAACCACATGCTGCTGTCAACACATCCTGTATAATCAGCCTGACTTTGTCAATGTTGATTCCCTTCTTGAGACGACATGCAAGGCCTGGGGGTTTTCAGTTCTGTTTCTCCCAAAGTTTCATTGTGAACTCAATTTCATTGAACAATGTTGGGGATATGCAAAATGGCTCTACTGCTGCTACCCACCTTCCTCCAAGGATGTGGATTTGGAGCAGAACATCATCCAATCTCTCAATTCTGTCCCTCTCAAGAGCATGCGGAAGTAAGTTTTGTCTTATTTGTTTGTTGATGTCAACTGATCATAATCATCACAGATTTGCAACACGTTCTCTCCATTTCATGGATGCTTACCACAAAGGCCTCAATGGAAAGCAGGCTGCATGGGCAGCAAAGAAGTTTAGAGGCCACCAAGTCCTCCCCATGACAATCATGCAGAATCTCAACAAGGCAATGGTAAATTAATGGTAAATATGGTAAATATCATTATCAGTACTACATTACAGGCTTGGGCCTTGCATATACCATAGATTTAGATTAATCTAGCTAATCCCTATACTACTTTATTACTTCAGGATGTTATATATTATTAGGGGCTTACTAGTATTCCGAGTCTGAGCCCGGGGACCGATACTAAATGTGGCTATCCCTCCGGTGTCTGTGCACTGTCACACAACCGTCACATCACGTGACGTTTACAGTAAATGCTCGAGGCCTATCTTACCACTGGATGACTGAGTCTCGAGTAGACTGTTAGGTATCACCACCACGTGGTCTCTGACTCTGTCAGTGGATCTGACTAGCTGAGTTGAACGATTTCAAGTGTTCAGCGTTGTTCTCGTCTGTATCGAGGTCCCGATTGCGTTAGTTAGTACATCCAATACAACTTGAAGTGAAAACAACTTGAACGCCTTGAGTCGTCTGATCTCGTGCCAGGGTGCCATGCATGGCGGTCGTGTCCCATGCGTAGGTCAGATGGTTGGCGGCATGCGTCGGCAGATTAAAGATTCCTCCATCAACTTGTGTACCGTACAGCTGGGGCTGTTGCTTTCTGCGGGGATCAGTGTTGGCAGGCTTATCTTATCTGGTTCAACTTCCTGATTGGTAAGCTAATCCATTGTTTCGACGCTGCTGAGCCACATACAAACGAGTCTGAGCCCAGGCCAGCGTGACCACCGCAGACACGAGAGCCAACAACGATGTCAAGTCAGGAAGAACAGCTCATAGAACTAATGCTCACGCTGAAGGTAAGCATATACTTGGTTGGATGAATCCACCACCCACCGTGCCACCACGACTTCCCTCCGAGTCGTGCCAACAGAAAACAACACCAGATCAGGCGCGTGCTATCCTCACCTCAACACCACAAATAGCCTATGCGCTCATAGCGCTGATGGTTAAGATGAACGCCGTGGATGTGCAGGTGCTCCAGGTGCGCGTCGTCGTTCCGTCTGAAGTCTGCCTCTTGGGCCTCACGCTGATGTTATTCGTCGCAAATATGCAGAAAACGCTCGCCACGTACTCTGCAAACATGCCCCCACCCCCAGCTCCGCCGACTTCGCAAATGACCATCCAAGCCCCACCCATGCAACCGGCCTCAGCCGTTCCCCCGCACTTCTCGCAATACCGCACACCTACACCACAAACACATACACCACCACAGTATAACGGGCACGGAAACACGCCACCTAGTCAGGGGCCGTATATGGCGCAGATGCAGAGCCATTATGCTGGCCCGAGTGGCTATGGAACGCCTCCACCTGCTGCACCACAAATGGGCGGACTACTGCCAGATGCACTGGCGTCAATACCGGAAGAACAGAAGGTAGTGTCAATTTTGAAATTGATGCCGTTTCTGCATGTTTGTTGCGATGGCTTGGGTGCAAGCGAACTACTGATCTATACATCTTACGATCCTTCTTTGTTTCTTCACGGTCTCGACGGTCCGCCCGTGCCAATCCCACCCTTCTGCATTCCGGTCCGAATTTTTGTGACGAGAGCTGTATCATTCTGACACAACTTCTCTCCAGACCATGATACTACGCGTCATCGCCATGACGCCAGAACAGATCAACATGCTTCCTCCCACAGAACGCTCGGGTATTATTCAACTTGTAAGTCGAGATCCCGCTTCTCCGAAGCTACCTCGCTCATATTAGGTAACACGACTTCATCCTCGACTCCTCGTGTGGTCATCTCCGCTGGAAACCGATGTCCGACATCCTCCGTGCTTCCGCCGCTTGCGACAACTATCCATGATCATATGTTTCCGCATCTCGTCTCCCTGCATCTCCCGGTCCGTCATACCCGCAGCGAACGACGCTTGGGTTGCCTTCGTAGAACCGTGTGCTGCCTACTCCCACGGGGTTGATCAGGGACTTGGATCTGCAGACGATGGAGATGAGGGGGCGGGTGGTCTCTGATTTATTGCCATCCTGTCATCCTGGCGTGCCAGATGGTTCCAATATAACTGTTTTCGTGTGGTGGCAATGCAGGATTGTGCAGTAGACGGGCTTCATTGATGCTATTAGTGGCATAGTTAATTTTGTACTCGGGTGGTTGGAGCGCCCCTGGTGGCAGGTGGCCTGATATAAGGGCTGACAGTCGAGCTGTTTCACCTATTATCGTATGTGTTAGCCCGCGACGCTATTTTGCTGTAGAGTCCGAGTACATCCGCGGATGTTAGCGAGGGTTCTGGGACTCGCCATATGGGTGTGTCCAATGCCCTGGACTGGGTCCGTTGATAGCCGTATCGTGTCCGACGATCATATCATGTTGGCCCTAAGAGATCCCAAGTGGTGCCTCCGATGCGAACGGCCAGTACCGTATGCATGGCACTGGACGCTCCTCGGAAAGTGTCGAGATCTCTGCCGCCATCGCGTCCCAGTAGGCGACGATCTCGCACCACAAAGAACCCCTGCGTGTATGATATCGTTATCGCACGAGTTGTCCGTTGTCGCATATCACGGCCAGAATCCTGCACATGACGACTGTTGAGATTAGGGATGAGTCAGTGATCACCGACTCCTCGGTGATCTCAATCGTAGCTTAACACACGTCGAGCAAATTTCAACATCTATCGGTGGGGAAACGAGGTTACATCCACCGTGGGGTGCTGCAAGACTTCGGACATATCGAGGAGTCGTCAGTTCGAGCACCCCGGCGGTTCTAACTGTTGGTTCCGACATACGAGAAATGTGAGAACGCTCTAGCTGGGATCATACGGAGCTCGGGAAACGACTCGCTCGGTGGAAAGGAAACAGCCAGAACCCTCCAGCAATCTCTGATACGACCAAGTGAGGCATCCTGATATCATACCGTAGCAGAGTCTGACAACCTGACAGCGTCGCTGTTGCTTTGTGCCGAATGATCTTCAAAACGCATAAAATACACGATTTCCGGCTCCAAGGCTATGATGGTGATCCTCTTTCTGTTTTTCTTCTCCTTTTCTGTTGATGCCACCAGAGCGCTCATCTCCCAGCACCTCTTCTCCCGTCCTGGCCAGACTTCTCGTTCAAAGACGATTTAGAATCAACCTGAGGGTGAACCTGAAATGGGTAATTTATCACATGACGATATTCCTTGCGTTCCTTTATGTTGTCTTTAGAGGAGGACATGGTGTCCCAGGCAGTGGACATGACGACCTCAAGAATGGAACCAGGACAAATCGAAAGACAGCAAGCAACGTGGCGTCAAGTATTGTGATTCCCGTCGAATGGACCTATGTTCACTCTCATACCGCTGGTGTCCCCGTAGATGGCGAGAAAAGAGGATTTTGTGCTGCGGTCGGATCTCATCCTCGTCAAGGGTACCGAGGTCGTTCCGATATCGCTGATGCCAGTGATGCCAGTGATTATAGGTACATGCCTCTCCGCATATCTATACTGATACCATCACCAATACTTCCTAATTTGTAGTCCTATCATAGATTTGTTAATTCTATCTTCTTGGCTTAGACTTCACCGACGGTCTTCTGTGTCACCTTGAATCAATTTGTCTACCTGGAAAGCTCGCCATACGCAATCAAATGCCACAGCTAACTCCTTACGCGCCCTCGATCCATTTACTGACGTCCTTCGCGGGCATGCCCTGCAAGTCGGAATTGCCTCCGATGGATTTGCCGTCTGTGGACATTGGTCCATCATTCGCGATCCAAGAAAACTTGCGACGACATGACTTACTGATGAATGTCCGAGGGACGGAGCGTGCACCAGTAATCTGCGAGAGATAGTCCTGGATATGAGACCCGTCGTCGCGAGTGTCCAATCTGTCGTTTCCCCCGGCACATCATGCACGATCAGTCTTCCGAAGAGATAGGCTACCAGTAGATACGTACTCGACAACCTCGACCGTCTCGGCAGGGTAATTGCTCGCAAAGTAATTCTTGGTCGCCTTGCAGTAAGGGCAGTGTGTCTTGGAAAAGACTACGATCTTGTGTGACTTGATTTTGTCCTGAAGAGAAGGACAGCCGTTAGCGCTCGTAATTCGATGTCTACACCTTCCGTAGGGGTGCAGGACGCATAGATGGAGCCTGAGTGTCTCTTACATCGACGAACTCTTGCGGACAGACGGCCATTGGTAATGCGTGACGTGGGGAAAGTGAAGAAGAGGATGGAGCTGAGTTGGATAAAAAGTTGGTAGGAGCCCTGGCTTGAACGAGCTTGATAACGGGAGGGAGAGAACGATGTATATGGGAGAAAACCAACATGACAGGAGCAGTATCTATTCTCTCACGTGTTCCTATGCTTGTTCAGCATGTGCACTCTACTCGACTCGTTTTCGAGACCATGTAGAGGACCCGCCCGAGGGACGTATGTATCGAAAGCGCATATACGGAAACACCTCTCACCGCAAGTTGGCGAAGCTCCAGGTCCTTGCCATCTACAGCGCTGACACCGCCAGCGTGAGTCTCCCGATAGATCCAACCTCAAGTACGCTGAAATGAACCCACGATGCGAAAGCTGCGCTCCGAATTACCTTGGGCTCTATCATCCCGCTCGACTTCGACTTGGGATATCAATTCGTTCATGAGGGCTACAGTCAGTCCAGAGGGTCTGAACTCGATCCTGTAGCGCCGAGCATGCAAGATCGGCAAACCCAAAGTGTTCTCTCACCTGGCAGCTTGCGAACAAGGGTCAAACCAAACCAACTATTGCTGTGCACTATCCACACCATCACGATGCCTCTGGACGAACGGGGCATCATCACACCAAACAATCCAGGCGTTGCACCATCGCCAAAGTCCAGTCCGGAACATCTCAGAAGTGGTCCCAAGGGTGTCCGGGACCTTGACCGTCATCTATGGAGTTCGTGACGGTAATCTTGGTGACCAGGTCGCCCCAATCCAGCAATGCTTCTGCGAGAGCAACAAGCTATCAGTTTCCTTGGGCCTGCCCTCGGCGAGTTTCCCCAGTTATGATCATCATGCACGAACACCGAGAACACTGCAAACCGCTCGTGATTGGCCATCGTACCATGTTGGAATGTAAATCGCTCGTAAGTGAGAGAATGCTCATGATGTTCATGGGGAGTTTGTCTTATCTTACTTGAATCGATTTACAAATGTTTTCCAAATTATCTTAAAAACCCGCATAGCTATTATGTAAGTGACTTATACAGGGTCATCTCAGGCTCTTGCAAAACGAGAGATAGCAACTTGAATCGACAAGTTAAAGTCGAGATCAGGACCCTTGAGTTCTGGTTTTTGTCCGTTACGACCCACTACACGTTCAAGATAAACAAGATGTCTCTCGTAACCAGATACGCCCAGAAGGCCATGGAGAAGATTGCGCCTCTGCGGCTTGCAGAGAAGTGGGATAATGTTAGTAACTACGATGAGTGCATAAAGATTATGGTGGATGCGACCTAACACCAAACACAACAGGTAGGACTATTACTAGGTAAAAAACGAAGGTGATTGCTCGTGTCGATAGCATTTCTGATGTGCACGCATGCCATGCTGCAGAGACGCCCGTTCCACGGCCGAACGCAACCCGCGTTCTCTTGACAATCGAGTGAGTCAAGATCCACATTTACCGCGCCAAGGAAGGTATTCATGGGTAAGCCGCGTTCATTACACAGCTTGACACCTTCCGTTCTAGAAGAGGCCCTTGAACCCTCGACAGCTCTCGTCGTATCCTACCACCCAACGATCTTCAAGCCCCTTTCATCTCTTACCCTTTCTAACCCGTTGCAAGCTTCCCTCCTCAAACTTGCAGCGGCAGGCGTGTCCGTTTACTCTCCGCATACGGCCCTCGATAGCGTACATGGAGGCATCAATGACTGGCTCGCCATGTGTGCTGGGGCCCCCGACGGCCCCACTTCTGAGCATTCTCTCAAAGTGGCGTTTCTCGGTGAGGCGAAAGGAGACGAAGGCGGACTCGGAAGAGTCCTCTTCCTCCGAGATCCCGTTTCGATTGAGGAACTCGTAGGGAGGATCAAGAAGAATATGCACCTCGAGTACGGTGAGTGTGCCAACCTTGAACTCGGGATGCCAATTCACAGTGCCCTGGTGACGCGTTTTCCGTCCTTTGCTTGTCTCTTGCCGTATATGTGTGCGCAGTCGATGTTGGAAAGCCGGTGCTCCCGCGCAAGGTCAGCACGATCGCGATCTGTGCGGGTTCGGGTGGTTCGGTACTTGGTGGCTTCGACGCTGATGTGTATTTTACTGGTGAAATGGCCCATGTGCGTCCTTTTTCATCGTTTTCGTCAGAAACATCGTTCGTACGTGCGGTCCGAGTTCCGTCTACGGCGTCGTATGTTGTATCATCTTGCCACGTCGACGTGGACCCGCACGCATTTCTTTTTTACTGACGTTGATGGCATAGCACGAAGTGGTGGCTGCGGTTGCTGGGGGAAGATACGTTGTCCTTTGTATGTGTCCCCTCTTTTTGCAGCTCCCTCCTCTTCGCCCTGGCTCTGTGACTTTGGATGTGCTGACCATAATCATGCGCTGCTTGCGGTGCCGGCTATACCTGCAGGTGGCCACACGAATACCGAACGGGGGTATCTCCCCCTTCTAGCGTCCAAACTAAGTTCTGCGTTCGCCACACTTGCAAGTGAAGAAGGGTTCCAGGAGGACTCAGAACCATCATCAACCACATCAGGATCATCAGTCCCTCTCACAGAGAAGGAGAAAGAGACGCTGAGAGACATACAAGTTTGCATCAGTACGACCGACAGGCATCCCTTGGAGCGCATGTGACTTTTGATCCCCGCGATTCCTGGAGCTTGATCAGTAGCTCTTCATCTGGGGATGGTTTCGTTTTGGAATTCGGAATTAGTTTGTGATCCTGGGAGCCGTGGGGCAACCTAAGCCTGTTGCGTTTTGACGTCTCCACATGATACATGTCTGTTGTGGTTTTAAATTGTCGAGGGGAGCTTTGGGAATTTGATTTTGCAATTGGAGGGTAGAACCAGGGACGTCAGGCGTGGGCTTTGGTCGAGCATCTCATTGGCCGGACGAGCCAACTTGGTATCCGTACCATACCAAACGGGGTCCCTTAAGCGATTCAGTTGGCATGACTTGTCGCTTCGGAGGGAAGAAGGTCAAGTCGACGCGAGTGAATAGAATGACATGAACTCAATCATTCGTCGAGGCTGGCTCGCGACGGAGTGAATGAATACACTCATGCGCAGCATCAGTCAGATTCATGTCATGCGTGTCCACAGTCAAACGACATAGCCTAATTCGTCCGACAAAGTCCACGCATCCCAAGTCCGTGTGCATGGGTGAGGTAAACGCCCAGCTGTGAGTGAGGGTTGTGCATTTTCGATTTCAAGCAGCCTTGACCATGATGCCCACTCTAGCCGCGCTTCGGCGGAGCTGGGGCTATAGCCCATCCTGGTCAGTCGCTCATCCATGGGGTCATTTCCGAGGTTTGTGATAATGCGCCACTAGAAGGCTCGACTTGAGTTTCATCAGCTACTATGTTATCTGGAACGAGGACTCGAGCATTGACTCATGTCGGTTACTCGAGCCCCCAGGCTCTTGGTGCCATTATGAACCGAGGAATGGTCGTACAAACTCGGGAGGGGAGGAGAAGAACGACCAGCGGGCCCAGAGGGGGGCCAAAGTAGTACGATGTTACTCGTCCAACCCCAGCCAGATCGAAGCATCTATCCGAATAGAGCACGCTGAGACCGTTTCTCAAGCGGTACGTAGTAGCAAACGCTGATGAATTTGAAGTACCAAGCACGAGTACATCGGGTTCTTCCTTACTCGCTCGAGGAGCCCACTCGCATCCGAAATCTCGAATTCAATGCCAATTGAGGAAGGCGGAGACTCGTTGGGTTCGGTTCTGTTTCCTGTTGCTTCTCCGAAAATTTTGGCTTGCGAGCTTTCTTGGATAATATGGATATCCGAACCGGCGAACGAAAAGTGGGCACATGTGCAAACGAGGGGGGTATCGCAGGGCACCATCGTCACACACGCATTTCTCGGTGCCTGATATTACGTATATGGGAAAATTTGGAGGTAGATTGAGGGATGTTTTCGTTCGGTAACCCCCAAGTGTTGGGAATTTCGAAGAGACGCGTCCAGCGGAGAGAAGCCAAGGGAAGCATCACTCGATGAGGGAGGTGGGATGTGAAGATTTGGGACAGCTACTTAGCAAGCGAAACAAGGGGGGTTACCGATCAGTTACCGCGTTAGGGGCAGCGAAGGTGGCTGGAGGGTCAGAAGTTGTACCAGATGGATGAATGGAATTGGACGTGCATGTATTTCGGAGTGTGATGTGGGTCGTGAAAAATTGATAGTTCAGTCGCTGGTGAGGCTCCTGAGTGCATCGACTTCGTCAGGATAAGGGCCCAGTATAACGAAATTGAGGGCCGAGACACGTAGTGGTGATAACGAACGGTTATGGGAGTTATAGAAGTGGTTGACACCGGCTGGAGTGGAGAAGGTGCAGGGGCGAGGCCGGAACGCACGGGAGATTTGAACGCGTATCGTCCAGTCGGCAGAGGTAGACTTAGGGGGACCTTCACGGCGATTGGGACGTATCGAAGCATGTACGTAGTGAGGTGTGGGGAAGCGGGGAAAGGTGGGGAAGGAAATATGATTAGGCAGCAATACGTGTTAAATTTGACGTTGCTGATATGTACGTGCTATGTTCGAGAAAAGAGAAGAGCGGTGATCGTTGTAGATATGTTTTGGGATATTATTGGGCCTGTGCGATGCCGTGCGATGGGACGGGCCAAGATAACATCTAAAAACCAGGGTGGGCCGACTCGTTATTAGTGGGAAATATGAACAAGCAACGCCCATCAATTAGGCCAGGCCACTTGCTGGCAGCTGTTTTACACGGTAAATGGGGTTTTGTATTTGATTGGGGAAATAGGATCGGGGTATCAATCAGAATCGACGTGAGCGTGTTTGGCAAATGTACGCTACTGGAGAGCAAGGCTTGAGAAGAATTGAACGGGCGGAGTGTGTGCGACTATCATGAAGCAGGATGGCATGTGGCGTTCCTATAGGTTGGGGGGAAGAAGACGTGTCACTAAACGGTAGGGTGGGGTCATCATTCACATAAGATCAGATGGTAGGATGTCGATTTGAGGATTCGTGATGGCACTAAAGCTGAGCAGCTTGGACGTACAGTTGGACGATAAGGAAGGCCACTTCGCGCGCCAAGGAACAAAGACAACCCTCGTGCTGACTGGCAGTTTCTTGACGCACGTTACTGAATTAGGTGCGACAGATTCTGTGTTTACATTGGACATATGTGTATCGCTATGCGCGCTGTTATGCATCGTATTTTCGCTGGAGTTCTGGGGGCTCGCTGCCACTGATTGAGGGAGCGAAAGGACTCACGTGGCACAGGTCACGTGAAAGTGGACGCGTCCCACGCCAACTCGAACCACACCGAGTGTCAGACTGGCAGCAACAACGGCTAGAACACCTCAGGAGAGAAACGGCATAATGTCGCAAGAAATGATCACAGAGATTACTCTGGACCACTTACCAGATCTCTCTGATGCGAGCTTGTCGTTCCAAATCCCGGCTGACAACTCCTCTGCGGACTTGTTGCTCGCAGATGTCACAGATGGTTTCAACCTGTTGCGCCGTGGAACCGACGACGACGCGAGTTTCGCCACTTTGCTGCCAACTCCACGCCGCGGACCACCGCTGACGCTTGGCGAGCTAACGCCAAAGCCTGAGTCAGCCTCGCGACCGCAAACTCGATCACGAACTCCTAAACCCTCGTCGTCTGAATCATCAGATATTCCACATCCGCTCACCCTCGGGCATCCCAGTTCCGACAAGCGGGGCAAAACGCCACCGTGCGCTAGGTCGAAACTGAGGGACATTGCGTTCGATAATCCTCTTGTCTCCGAGGAGCGTCAAGAACAACTCGCACCTGCTGATGTGGAGACCCTTGGTCGGCACCCCGAAATTACAACGCATTTTAATATGGACATGGCCGTGCCCATCAATGAGGCGGTCGTATCTATGCACAGTCCGGCACCTGCTCTGCGCCCGAAGATGAAGCTAAAGCCGAGGACGAAATCAAAACCAGTGAGTCAGCAACAGTTCATAGAGTCAGCTTCGTCTACGTACTCATGATGTGTTTTGTCCAAGACCGTGACAGATGGTGGGATCTCTAAGATTCCTGCACCTACAAACGCTCGGGTATCTAGGAAGGCCAAGAACCTGCCATCCAGTAGAGACGTAGCGCCGGCAGTGCCTCATTGCACAGCTAGCCAAAATTATTGGCCGCAATCTGGAGATATTGATGCCCAAGGGCAACTAGTTCCGCCCGCAAGCATGAATGATGATATCAACATGCCGGCCGATAACCACTCAATTACACCAACCACCAGCAGAATGGCGGAACGCCTCGTGTCATATAGTCAAAAGTTGATATCCTCAATAGGGTACGTCTGCTGATACCTTCCATCATTGATGGCTGCACCGATCCTGATTATTTGTGCCTTCTGCATGGCCTTGTGTTCTTTATCCCCTTACTCCTACGATCGAAATCTCGCTCGTGGTGCCATCTCGCGTGATGCCATCTTCTGTCAAACCTTGTTCATACACGAATGGACTTTGCTTAGGCTTTACAAGGCGGGTTCCGAGAACTCTTTCACAGAAGATGAAGACTCCAGGAATACAGCTGGTATTCACGACGCACGTGTCGGAACTCGGCCTTCTCCCCCTGTCCTTCCTCCTATACCCTTACCATCTTTCCCGCAGCATAGTCCTCGCACAAACGATGAGCCTCTTAGGCTATCTGAAATTTCTCCGCCTAAAGCCCCACCTCACGATCCCCGCGTGACGCGGGCTGGCAGCCCACAGGATGACCAACAACGTGCCATGTCTCCCATGCGGTGTGGAAAGAAGCGCTCCAGCATGGATGCAGGTCTACCATCACAAGAATACCATGGGCGCAAAAAGGGCAAAACGGTGTTGCCAAGTGCCGAGGCTGAGCGCGGATCCTCAGGAAAGGAAAGTTCGGATACACGACTTTGTACAATGCTCCATGAGGATCAAAATGTCACGAACTCTGAAATCCGTCAAGGATCCCGGAAACCTGGCTCTCCGAAGTCCACCCTTCCGAATGCCCGTACAAAGTATAGACCCAAACTCAATTGTGCCCGACATAAGGGACCATCGCTGCAAGCCTTTCCGCACATGTCTGAGTTGCGCCAGGTGCATAGGGCGATCACCAAGGATAGAGGCAAATATGCTGAGGAACAGTCGAAGGCCTCGACCGTTCGGTGTGTGTCTGCTCTTAACAGCTCTTCGGCTAGCTCCAAGTCACACCACCCTCCGGCAAGGATGGAAGGGAAAAACTCGCGTTCCGTTCGCGCCCGTGATCCCCCTGGACCGTCTTCGGCTTTCGATTTACCCTTGTTTAAGGAGAAGCCCGTACGTGATCTGATTAACGGATAATCGTCGTAAGAGCGCTGACTGTTATGTATCTTCCCCCCGTGCTATATATGGCGTGACTTTTTTCCATGCCTATGAAATCTGCAGAATGCCACGTTGTCCACAGCACAGTTAACCAAACCGGTCGCTTTCACGTTCCGAGTGGATTCGCGACTGGAAGCGCGCAGGACCGAGAGGTTGGCGACAAGCGAGCAAGGAATGCACAGGTCGTATCCTTCGCATGTTGTACCTGATTTCAGGGCATTGCACGAGTCTCACCAGTCCACGCTTGCATGCCGTAAGGATAACATGGTACCGAGTACATCCGTCGAGTCGTTCTTCTTTTACACGGAGCAGCGCGCCAAGGAGAGAGAAAGGTTCGATGAGATGGTGAAACGTAAGGAGGAGGAGACGCAGAGGGCGAGAGAAGAACAACGAAGACTTGCGGCGTTGGAGGAAGCAAGGGCGATCAAGGAACTGCGCAAGAAGGCGATACCCAAAGCAAACGAGGTTCCCGAATGGTACGCTGATATGCCGAAGAGAAAGGGGGCGGCGGTGCGAGAGGGGTAAACCCGGGGAATTCGTCGTGCGAAACGTGACTTGGCAATGGTGACGCTGTACGGATACAGATATGTTTTTTTTATATTTTATATTTTTACTTGTCTTTCTTTTTTTTTCTTTATCTTTGCCATGTCCCCTTTGAGTTGATGTGATGTGTGGCAATTCGTTTGCGCTGTCCATTGTTCCTTTTCTGCGCTGTCCAGCCCCAGTGACACAATCACTCAGCCGTTTATTCTAGGATTAATGAAGGCGCGTTTAAACGCACTATGACCGTTCCATAGACCCAAGGGGCCCCTGGGAGAAGCTAAGTGACCGATTGCCCCGGAACCTTGCTCGTTCACTTGAGTTTGGACCACCAGCACAAGATGACATCGCAACCTGATACCTGTGCAATGCTTTGATTCCCTAGATGAGTTTCGGCAGGCTGTACGCGACCCAAAAGTGTAAGTAATTCTGCCATGTAATGCAGTGCCAAGGGTTGTTGTCGATCCATTACGAGTGATCGCGATATGACTTTGTAATTGTATGTACAAACTACTAATACACGAGATTTATGGAAGAGATTCTTTTTTTACCCTTTCCTCCTCCCTCCCTGGGAATATTGATGATACATCTTTCTTGGACTGACAACGTTCTGCGTACATATGTGGCGCCTTTTTTCCATGGGATTGAGTCCACTGTGTTGGTAAACGCCACTCCTTGCGGATTTATGAACCCTGGGATAGGCGCAGTTAGAGTCCACGTAGTATCATTGAATCAAGTGATCAAGTCGCTGATTACCCGATTGATACAACGCACCAGCCAGTGGCCTGAGCACTGACATACTAACTTGAAGGAGAGCGTGGATGCATTACTGCCCCCGCATAGCCTCATTCAGTGACAACGGGACCTATCAGAGGCATCGTTTCCTGTGCTGTCTCTCGTTCGGGTACGAGGAGGCCTCAAGGTACAATGGCGATTACAAAGGCAAGATACAATGGCAATTCAAGACATCGATATATCGTAAAGAACGTCTTGAGCGGGCGAGGTGGAGTGCAATGATCGAGAATTTACATACGCGTGGAGTGGTACCTGTGGGGTTCGACCTTGCTGACTGATACGCCTGTTTTTTTTTGACATGCCAGGGTGCTTGTCTGCCATGGTTCATGCGCCTACGTACACAAGTATGACGACGCAGCAATAATGACGAGAAAGGCGGGGCGCGCATTCCATCGCACTACAGCAAGGACAAAGGCAGTGTACGTGTGCCATTTTCCCCATCCATCGTGCATGCTAGAAAGGGTCTGGCGATGGTAGCCGCCGCGGAGAAATTGGCCCATTGTGTGAGCTTAAAGGCAGGTATGCGCACGTAAAGAAATCAATAGGAAGGGCATACAGGAAACGCGGTGCCGCTACGCATTGTATTGGTAATGGGGATGGCAGAACACGTTGCGTTTGTGGAAGAATCAAGAAGCTGGCAAGACAGGATGGCGGAGAGCGTGTCGTCGCATCAATGAACGAGGATACAGGGGGAGTGGGATCAGTGGAGGGTCGTATGATGCATTGACGAGCTGAGGAGATGAATGCATTTAGGATTTGGTTCCGTGGATTTGAACCAGCTCTAATTTCTGCCACAAGAAAAACACAGACAAACGTGCCGATCGCTGAGAAAGATAAAGAGGGAACATTTCCTAGTCGAGTTAGATAAAGATGTGCCGTACAACATTTTGTCCAAAATGTCAGGTTAGGGTCCGGGTCCTAGGTTGTGGTGCCAAGTGACCTCGAAAGGTTATCGTGGGTAGTAGTAAACCTTAGTGAAATGGCGCCCGAGGAAGCTCTTTCGGATGCTAGATCGAGGCGGTTTCTACAGCTACCTTCGAGCGATGTGAGGGTCACCGGTCATGGCCCACCTTCATGCAAGGTTTCTACAAATACATTTTACTTTCATTTCCTTTTTCAGTTATTGTCACATTTGGTCAGGTGCTTTCGCCCGCCATCACTGACGCCACAACACGCATCTTGGGTTGGAATCCTGCGCGTCGGAAAGTATTGTTTCTGTCCACATTCCGATAACGGAACTGTCCCCGGCCTGCCACTTTAGAAACACATAAAAGCTCGTCCTTCGGTTCCATCTCCTCCTCACTGATCACCTTCAACCAACAAGTCTTCTCCTACACTACTCTTACACAATGCATTCCGCTGCTGCTTCCTGTGCCTGCGCGTCATCCGTGTCTGCACACGCATCGTCGTCATCATCCGAGTCACCCTCGGTCAACCAATCCTGCCCTCGGCATACCTCTTCCATCCCCGTTTCAAAGCGCAACGGTGCTGATTGTGACGCCGACATCTTTGTAAACGCCAACGCGCCTCAGTGCTGCCACTGCGGCTGGCGCGGCAGCCACTCCCCCAGCTGCCCCTTCCGTTGAGCTCTGACTCATCTCATCCCATCTTATTTATTGTCAACTGCTCGTAAGTCTTTCGTCTCATCTTTCGTTTGCCACTCGGCTCATCTTCACTTGATCACAGGCACGTTTGTCACACCTGCCCATGTTGTCATCCGATTTATCGTCGATCGCATCTGTTTCGCAACATTGTTTCGTCACACTGTATCACCATACGCATACACCACGTGCATATGCGCACGCTAGTAGAGGTTTCACACATCTCACCGTGGAGCACCCGCAATTGTAGGACCAGTCGCTGTTATTGTTGTCCGAGGAAGGGAAGGCGCTGTGTTTGTGGAGTGCTCCGAGGAGCATAATCGATCGTTGCTATGCAGGTTTGTCGGAGCGGAGGACGGGAGCACTATATCATCATAGACTCACACACAAATGCCGAGAGGGCCTGCATTGTATGACCTTGCTGGACATTCCAATCCATTCACCCATCAATGTTATTGTTGCTTTCTGATAACTGCCTTTGCCTTTCTTTATTTGGCGGGCGGCGACCGGTGACCCCCGGACCGTCAACCGTGAGCCTATGACGAATCCATACCATGAGTCTGGTAGTTATTCAGCCTCCGCTGACGTGATGATGCTAAAACCATTCCACAACGCTGGCTCGTGATAGCGTACATCGATGAAACGTCCACACGCGTAGACGTCTTGCACTTTCATAGCTAGCCTGTGTAGAGTGACGGCGCGTGGGGAAGAAGAGGGAGAAACACGGGTCAAACGTCAGCGGACGTCTGCCTGGCAGGCGTAAGGGGACGACAAGAACGGCAGGAAGAATTGATCGTCGGAATCTAAGCCCGAAGATAACAAGGGGCACGAAGCTTGAAGCGTGTAACAGATTCGAATGCTTACTCCGCCATTCGCTTCTTCCACCGCCTTCGTCGGATTCTCCGCAATGAAATGACGAAGGAGAAGGCCACGAGGATATAGACGCATGAGACCCGTGCGCGTCCGAGTCAATATTGTTCTCGTGGGTCAATGGCAAGACGGTCTATCTCCCCTCCAGGAAGTCACACGGATCTCAAGCTGGCGCTCGGAGGCTCACGTACAGTCCATCTGACACCGGCATAGGGCAAACGAGATGAATGATTAATCCGTGTAAATGCACGAGGAGGATCATAGACTTTTTTCTTCTATTCGTATTATTTGATCTGTTTTATTTATTTATTATTGACGAGTTTGCCGAATGCCGAAAGCGGTGCCCCCTGGCAGGATCTAGCCAAGAGAATAGCCACGAGAGCAGGTGCTCCTTCTTGTCCAACTCGGAGGCACCCGATATCCCTTGATCACACTCACGACGAGTAATGTCATCGAGAATCACGCCACCCATACAGCCTCCTTCTCACTCTGATGAGCTCAACGTCTCATTCCCGCGAGAACATGTCATGCTCTTAACCCTGAACCGCCCCAAGAGCCTCAACGCCATGAGCCCGCAGCTGCACAGCGACCTGGCTTCTGTATTGCGCTGGTTCGATGATGAACCAAGTCTTTGGTAAGTACAATTCATCTCGCCACCGTTCATCTGCGTCATGGTGGGCCATCACGTCAAGGGTTGTGATTGTGACCGGTGAAGGCCGCGCCTTTTGTGCGGGCGCCGACCTGAAGGCGTAAGTGAACACTTCGGGCTCAGTCTCTGCGCAATTTCTGGTCCCTTGCGCTGCGATGCTTCTTTACTGACAGTTTTCATCTCACACCACACAGATGGCATGGTGTCCAATCGAACGGAGAAGTTACAGAACAAGAAAAAATGGCCGCCTCCCTTCACGGATTCGCAGCTATCTCTCGCCGCCATACGTCCTACAAACCCATGATCGCTGCAGTGAATGGATCAGCTTACGGAGGCGGCGTGGAACTCATTCTTAATTGTGATATCGTGATCGCTAGCGAAGACGCCGTGTTCGCGCTTCCCGAAGTCAAGCGTGGTGTCGTGGCTGCTCAAGGGGGTATGTATCATTCTGTTCGTACTATGTGCAGGGTACCCCCGACTTGGAGACGTCGAAGGATCAACATAGGATGATCCCCGTCACTGCCCTTGATGCTCGAAGCCTGGGGATGGCTGCGGATATGTATAGAACAGGACGAACGCTGACAGCTTATCCCACCCCCTCTCTTACACAGTCATTCCCAGGTTGGCAAAGATTGCGGGTCACCAGGTATTTTATTTGCTTCGTCAAGGGGTAGATCACCCACAGTAGAACTCCGCTCACTGAGAACAAAAACGTCGTCTTTTTTTGTCTGATTTTCAGCTTGCTTCTGAGATGTTGTTGTTGGGAAACGCCGCCACTGCTATCCAGGCAAGGGATAGGTTCCGATTGTAAGTTCCTCTCCCTCACAGGCACCGCTGCTCGCACCCATTCATATCTGATACCAGTGTAAACGTCGTCGTCGAGAAAGCAAAGGTGCTATCCACGGCCCTCGACATAGCATCTCAAATCATATCAAATTCTCCGGATTCCGTACAAAGCTCGAAGGAGGGTCTTCTTCTCGCACAGAAGCACCACTTCGAAGAGGCCGTTCGGACGCACTCGTTGGGCGCCATGAGTAAGCGACTCTACAACGGCACGAACATCAAGGCACGTTCTGAGTCTCTTACTTGTTCTCCTTCTCTGCATCGTGTGCGGTGCTAGCCATCCAGGCACCGCTTAATCTTGAATGATGCTTGATGATGTACTAACGGGCCTCCTCTTTCCCCTTCTCTGGACTTACCAAACCTTCCAGGAGGGTCTTATTGCGTTTGTGGAGGTACGATCTTTTAATAGATGGCCTTTGCTCGGCGGAATCAAGCTGACGTGTTCTCTTCATCCTGTATTTATCACGCGATTCCCCACCAGAGACGAAAGCCAGCGTGGACCAACCCGGCAAAACTCTGAACTTGTTCTTACTTCCAAGTTGTCATGATACGGATTTCACACCAGGCGAAATGAAGGTACTCGATAAGCTATCTAGTGATAACACGTTCGTCTCCGCATTTTGACATTTCACTGGGATGGGATAATCATCGGTAGTGGGTCGTCAACTTGGTACAGCACCTGATGCGGATCCCCTGGTTGGGGTAATCCATACGACCATGACGTGTTGCTATATTCATCACTGGCCAAGTTTCCCTATTGACGCTCTACTAGATCTGATGACCTGTCGAAACCGAATAATATAGATTGATGTATCCAGCGTACGTTTTGAACGCTTGAGCTTGCTTCGAGAACAACCCACGAGGAATCAATACATACATGCACTAGGCTTCCCCACGCCTAGTGTTTAGATAACCGTCTTTGCGCGGCATCGCGCTCGTGAGCTAACTAAGTAAATCTACATACACCCGAACAGATCGCCATGGCTCACATCATGAATCACAACATACCAGCAGGCCTAGACCAGAGTCGTACAACGTGCAAAGGAGCAGCAAGCCATCGAGCCACTGAAACGAAACGATAACCTCAGCGAGTAACTGTTTATCGCAAGTATGAAGTCATAGGTGGAGCCTCGTGTGTGTGTATGAGCGCTGGTGCAGGTGGCGAAGTCCGATCGTGTGCAGTTTGATGGCGATGTTGGCAGTTTGGGGGAAGAAGCTTGAAGAGGGGTACAGATCTATGGAGCACGGCGCGTGTTATTTCTTCGTGTTCTCCGCCGTATTCATGACTGCGCCCCACCTCGCCCCACCTACGCAGCTCTTTACGTTGTAGTCATGTGCTGTGTGACAATGCCAGAGACTTAGTCCAAGATGTACAAATCTATCATTGACTGACTTTCTGCATTTCCCTTTCTAGTGACGGCGCAAGTTTTGTATTCTCGTCCGTATTCGTAGATGCGCTCCACCTAGCTCAAGGCCCTCTTTACGACATCGATAGAGGAGGCGGTATGGTGTGTTGCTAAGACATGCGTGAGAGTTTGTAACAGTGGGCTGTGCGGAAATGCCAAGTGATTTGTCGCCGTAAAGCAGGCTTGGAACTGCCACCACGAGTGTAGCAGGAACTGTATGTTTGCTTGGTCTGGAAAGATGGTGTGAGGGCTGATGCGTGGGGTGAAGATGGTACTTTGTGACGTTGGCAGTCAACAGCTTTGTCAGCAAGTGGAACCTGAAGAAGTGGGCGCAAGGAACGTGCTGGCATTCCTGAGCGGAGTGCAGTGAAAATCTTGAAATTACCGTTCAGAGCTCAGCGTTCAGCACGACAGATTGGCTTATAATGTCGAACGTTGTCCAGCGCACTGCATTGCGGAAGTAAAGGAACAGCGTCCCGCTGCCCGCGAGGGGTAAAATCCTAATTTACCCAAGTTGAGATTGACAAGCAATTGCTGGTTTTTGGAAACAAGGTTCGGGGGCAGACTTGATGCTGCGGCCCAGTTGGAATCGTAACGAATTGTGGTTGCGGGGGGCGCGAGAGCCGAGTGGCAACTGTCAATGTTCTTTCGAGTTTCATTTGGGAAGCTGTTCAGAAAATGGTCAGGGCAGGACCTACATATGACGGCTGATTTGGGTATATGGACGGCGGGTCGCTGGTATTGAGAAGCGCGGTAACGGCCGTACAGCAGTCTGACACCGTTTGGGTTTTAGTCGATGACGTGCCACAGGGATGCGGAGGAGGGTGACCGCAGGAGAGTGACATCGGAGAGGGTCGCGTGCTTTTTGGGCGACATCACCACGTATTGGAATGTCAGTCACAATAAGGTGTGAATATGGCATCAATGAACGGAAAGGAACATGACTGCGGAGGTATTCCAGTGCCCAAGGCTGGGACGATGGTACCTCCCATAAAGGAATAAGGTGGGGAGAAGTAGAAACCTGAAAAAATAGTCAGCGAACAGAAAGGGTGCCTATCAAACCTGGCTCATTGCGGACTAGGATTCTGAGACTATTCTGACAGTACTTACTAAGTTGCAGGATGTTGCCAGGTCACCCGGTTCGGCATCATTTATGCTGGTAATTGAAGCGAGGAGTGGCAACTGGTCGGTAGTCTAAACGCTCAACCTAGTATGTTACAGCTACATGCAAAACGTTAGACCGCTTCGCGATTCAGGATTTTTGTTTACATGTGGCGTAGTACAAACAACGCTTATCCAAATATGGTTGTCACACCTCACCCAACAAGACGGGCCTTGTAGACATCTCGACACTATAGCAAGAACTCGAGGAGGCATGCGGCACACAGCTCACGAGACGACCTTTGTATGACCCCTCTGGGAGGTTTATCGAGGAAGAAGGTACGTTTTGATAGCGACTACCTTCGACCTCCTTCAGGTCATAATACAATACTTTGTCAGGTCAGCTGCATTGCACTTGAGCGCAATGAGGACCATCGCAATGCATTCTAAGCATTTGTTGGCAAGAATTTCTGTCCTTATCAGCTCGTTTTCGTCAATGAATCATCTTGCAACCACAACACAACTAAGCAGACAATGGCTTGGGCACTGATTGGCTTGTGAGCCCGCTGTCATGACTTTTTATACGTGGTGCTCGGTCTGTCAGTAGAGCACAATCACTAATATATGTGGTCAATCGTTACGGACAGGTGCTCAACATCCTGCTTTCTCGGCACTGAGGGCCTGCTAGACAATATGAATTCTCTCCCCAAATGGAATCCTGTCCTCGGCGGTAAACAAGGGCGGATACCACCTCTGCAAGACAAACGTGGTGGGAGCATCACTCTTTGAGTGAAAGGGGGCACCCAGCAGTCAGCTCTTGCATCGTTACTGAGCGAGCAGTGAGCGCTAGTGACTCGGAGCACTGAGTATGCAAGTGCACAGTAAGCCGTGACAGTGACGGTGGCTTTGATTACCAATTTATTTAGTTTACTCCACAACGTAAACAAAAATCCTGAGTCGAGCGTAGCGCGAAGCGGTCTACATAACGTTTTGCATGCAGCTGTAACATTAGTGAGTCACTGACTTTTCCTGCTGACTCAGGTACCATTCTAGATCATAAAATTTACAAGTTTTGGGGAGGTTTCGCAATGGTCGCCCCGCTGACACATGTCACACCGAAAATCATGTTTGTTGTATCTACCTCCGCGCTATCACATGCTCCGAACTGCCAATGGTATCAACACTGGAATTCTGGCTTTCTGATCGCTGAAAATGACAGGTGATGGTAGGTTACACTCTTGACGGAACCTTGGGCAAGCGGGGATGCTCCCCCAGGTTTCTTCAGCACATAGCCCTCTTTCGGAGGTGGGCATTTCATATCCAAGAACCTTGTGTAGACTCTTCTGAACCTACACACTTCGGCTACGTTGCACTTGCAAATCCGGTGAGCTCTGTCAATTCATTGGCAGGCCAAGCTAACCATCGAGGGCGTCTGTCATTCGCAGTTCAGTCGTCATGACCAATTTAGATTTCCCCACCAGCTTTTAAAGTTCCGTGAGTCCCAAATTTTGATGATGAGTTCAATTTTTTTCTGTATTGGGGGGTTGCGCCTGGCAAGGCAACTCTATACATTCAAACTCTCAAAAGTAGTTTGGCAGAACACGAGAGGAACCGAGATGGTGTCACGACCGACATACACCGATGGGACAACAATTACCTCGTAACTCAGGTTTCAGGCGTAATTGATTGCTGCTATCCTTTTTCGCCGAAACGACGTACTATGCCCGTGCAAAGAAACGGGACGTGAGTGCTTATGTTACGATCTTGTCATCATTGTGATTCCACACGTTGGACCTGCAGCACGGATCAAGAAGGTGGCGAGTTTTACACTGTTTACTTTCGATGGTTTCCTTGCTTCGAACCTCACACCGCTCAAGCGTTCACCAAGGAACGTTTCAATTGCACAGGCCAGTCATCAAGTGACCTGAACTCGGCGAAGGTGATTCCAACATGCCACTGCTGTGAAGATTCATAATAGGGAGGAACACACCCTTTGCCAGCGTGCAGTGTGTCCGAATGTTGCAGTAATGTGCGGTGTCTGTAGTCGAAGTGCTACACTGGGGTGCTTACCCGATATGGTAAGTCATATGTGCAGGTGGATGTGGGTATCAATGGTCACATAATGTAGTGCTTTGGTACTGTAGCATATGGACAGCTGACCTACCTGTTGGTGTAGGGTATGGAGGGGCTGATGTGACAAAATACAGTGAACTCCAGAACCAGAACACCAACTCTGCACTTCCAGAAAGTTGGAGTTTGTACCTCTGCTCCACTGCCAGGTGGAACTGTTTGGAGTCTCAATGTCTGCTCAGAATTCATATGGAACTTGCACAGACTCTTATCACACCTCATCATCCTCTTCCTGTCATCACTCCTGAGCCTCTAGGGATGCTCCATCACTTCCTTACATTGCTTAATTCCATCTCCTCCTTGTTCCTGTTCCTATTCCCTCCTAATGCCTGACATTCAACTGCTCTAGTGCACAACATGGTGACCAGGTATAAACCACAAGTTTGTAAACATGAGCATAAGTACTGAATTTCTGTTGGTGTGATATCCCTGATTATCCATTACAACTTCCTACACATTTCTCAATGCCTGAGCTATTGCCTGTCAGAGTCATCACAGCTGGGTGTACACAACACCAAACATTTATTATGTCCCTGAACCCCACATCAACACAGATGAAGAGATGCAAGCAAGGTCTGATGGGTGGTTTGGGGCCATCAATTGTTTCCAGTGGCCTCAGTTATACTCCAAGGATTTTGAGTATGCAGTCTATGTCCTGTGTCAAGATCCTCACATATTTCCCAACCCACTCTGCTGAGCATGGTACATGCCAACTACAGCCAACTTTACTACCCTTCCTGGCTCCACCTTCACTGTTGGCAAGCTCTGTGAGCAAATGGCTAATGGCCTTGACTCCTTGTACAAGCTGGCATTTAAGTGGGTTGATCACTGGAAGAGCCTTCAACATGATATTGCTATCCTTCACAACCATCCCCTCACTTTCTGTTATGCTGGTGAGATCCTAAGAGCTTGCAGCAATAACACCAACAAGTCCAACAAAGGTAGTCAAACTAGATCTAGTATCAAGAAGTCTTTACTGGCAGACTATAGGCCAATTGAGTGAAGTGTAGCTCAAAGGATCAAGGGATTGCTGGTTAAGCAATGTATTGCATAGATCTAGCTTGGATTGTATCCAAGTGAAGTACAGGGTTTATATACTGTAGAGAAGTGTGCACAGACAAAGAGAGAGATAAACCCTATTGGTAGGAAAGAGAAGGAAGGTCATAGAAGGAACACAGCCATAGGACTTTAGCTCGAGAGACTGGTTGAACAATCAACAAGAAAGGAAATAGAAGAAGACCTAAGTGAGGTTAGGTTATGTGATGGTACAGTTGGTCAGGTGATCAAGAAAAAGATAGGGGGTGTCCAAGGTATCATAACACTTTCTGTGATGTCATCATGTTTGTGGCTCAAGCTCAGTGCACATTCCTCAACATCTATGCATTTATGGACTTCATTGAAATTATTCAGCCTTGAATTACTTATCCTACCTCCATTTCCCAAAGCCCACACACCATGCACACTGACTGGATGGGAGCTTTTACCACTGACATGAAAATCTGTGAGGAGCTATTCCATGCTGGTGTGCCCATCTGGCTAAAATGCCGTGAAATCACCATAACTGATACCACAAACATCACCAAAGCTGGACAGACCAAGAGGGCTAAATGGACCACAAGTAATTCCCCATCTGGTATTAGGTAGCAATTTTAATGTGATATGTGTTACTGGCACTCATTTGTCAATCAGACAATCCATCAAACACTGCCAAGGGTAGTTGGGACAAGTGGCAGGAGTTAACCATGCCTGAAATGCCCCCTGCCTATTTAATGTGGCAGAAGGCAATGGATCTTGTGGACAAGACTTTGTCTAGGGTCAAGCGTGGCTTACTGGACTGTGGCTACCATTTCCCTGACCCTGCCATCCTGCTTACACCCCAGTCTCTTGATTGTAAAAGAATCTTCACAGCCAACTGGCTTGCTGTTTATCCCCTTTGGATCAGTGATGTCAACCACAATCTGCTGTCCAGATTTCTGGCTCCTCATTTGTGGAGGGAATTTCTTAACAGCATCCTGTCTCAGGAGCAGCTTGATGGCATCACTGCTGAGCAAGCCAACCAAGGCAAGATTGGTGTCACACAGGCTGCTTCTCATAAATCTGCTGCCCTCCAGCTGTTTGGAAAGGATATCATTTCCAGGACACATGGTTCCACCTGGGTGATCACCAACACTATAGAATGATGTGGGCACTAACTTACTGTCAAATCTCTGGCCAATCCTCCTCTCCACATTGTGCAGGGCATCCTCTGGGAGCTCTACAAACTTGGATTTTGATACAGGTTCTATGCTCTTAAGTGTATCATGGCTGCCTCAGAGTGGGCAGAATATTTTGTTAAATGTCAGGCCCTTCTTCACAGTATCTTCCCTGGGGATTCTGGATTGGTCATGTGGACAGATGCCTTGCCAATGCAGTCTAGCCAACTCAGGCTGAGTGCCTCCCATTTCTGCAATTTGACTCCATACCTGAACAATTTCTGTCTCTTTTTGTCAGTCTGGGATGGCACACATCCTTCCTTTGCATTTCTTTGATTGCTTCAAGAGGCCTCCAATTCTCCCTCATAGTTTGACTTTTGAACTTTTTTTTATGCTCTCCTTGTTTCCACTGCTGTGGATTTATGTGTTCCCATAGCTATGTTTTGACAAAATTTGCCAGAGAAGTGGACTAGACAGGGATTGAACCCATGGCCTCCAGCGTAGTACAGTGGTGCTCTCCCAACTGAGCTACCAGTCTATTGGGACTAGATCCTAGCTCAAGCATCAATAGGCATTAGACAGTAAGCACTATGCTTGCTACCATTTGACATGTTTTGGATGGATGGCAATTTCCAACCCTTGATTTAGTTTCAAAACAGATGCATGTCCATTGTGTATGTTTTACAGAATGGAGTTTCTAGCCTTTACTGACAGATAACTTTCTCCAAGAGTCTAATTTGTCAAGGGCCCTCTCATGATTGGCTACAGATTTCCTTGTTGTCATTGAATTCTTGGCGGAATTGTTCACTTCCAGGTCACTCCATTTGACTCTGCAAGTCATTATGGCAATTCAATGTCCCCAACCATCCTGCCAAAAGGACTTGAATCCTAGCTTGTCCTCAATAAAGCCAACTCTACTTCTGCCCCTGTCATCCCAGCCTTCACTTGCAGATGTTGCCATGCAGACACCCAGCTGTAGTATCCTTGTCCATCCTGACCTGGCTCCCCACTGACACCAGCCTTGGTATACAGCAAGCTTCCACCTATCTGGCCCACCACCAGTTTTTGTGCCCCCAGGTTGACAAAAACTATAATAGGGCAGTGATTGCCCAGACTACTAGGGATTAGCTAGGAGTAGTAAATAGGTATAAAGGAAACTCACCTCAGCTGCTGCCAAAGAGGGGCAAAGAATGACTGAGGAATCCAAAGTGAAAAACTAAGTATATATATGTAGTGAAGTGGGCAGAGAAGCGCTTGCTAATGATAATAAAGGGAATAGGAACAGGAACAAGGGGGAAATGGAATTAAGCGATGTAGGAAAGTGATGGAGCGTCCCTGGAGGCTCAGGAGTGATGACAAGTAAAGAATGATGAGATGTAATGAAAGTACACGTGAATTCTGCATGGATTCTGAGTGGGTGCTGGAAGTCCGAGTGGATCCGCCTGGCGGCGGAGCGGAGGTATGAAGTTCAACATTCCGGAAATGTGGAGTTGGTGTTCTGGTTCCAGAGTTCACTGTATTTTGTCACAGGTCAAGTGCATTTAGCCCAAATCCCAGAAGCTTTACAGCAGTGCAGTTCCCCAATGTCCTGTCCTACACCTGATCCCTTTGAAGATGTAGGGAGTACCTTTGTCAACAGCCTCTACTTACTGGATGGACCTCTCAATGCTCCATCAAAACTTAGTGGGCTGCAGAAGAAGCAGAATATGTATTTATACTTACTATTCTGTCACATCTGTGGATGACCACATAACCCAGTTCATATGTGCCAAAACCTTCACAGATGGTGAGGATGCTCAAGATGAACACAGACAAAGAATACAGCCCAGCAACTACCTGTGGTCTCATTGCCTCCTTTGTTTTAGTGCCAAGGATTGGATTAAGAAAGGTGCTGGCACAACAAACAAGTGAGTTATTGATAGTTTGATCCACATTGTTACTGACATCCCACATATCTGACTTCAGTTATGATGGAATCATCTGCCTGGATGCATCTTTGTCTCAGAAACATGTCAATAACCCCTGCAACAGTGCCACTCACAATCCTCTAAACCTGATGGACACCATCTTCATTGCCCCACATTATATAAAGGAGATGGAATGATTTGTAGATCACCAATGCCAATCACATTCAAGGAAAAGGCATTTTTTGGAGGAAGAAGTGGACAATCAGCTAGAGGATGGTATGAGGGTTCCTGCCTCCATCCTGGACAGATGCAGAGAGTCTTTTACTGCTGCTGATGAGAAGTGACAAAAGGCCAGTACACATTCCTTTACAGACACTGGAATGATGGCTTTGCTTTGCTATCATGTTAAGGTGCTTTGGCCTGTCAACATGACATCTGCAGGGGAGAAGCAACACTATGCTCTTGCCCTCCTCAAGAGACTGTCCAAACATCTTCCCCTGAAATTTATCATTGGCTGCCTCTATGATATTGGCTGTCAGCTCAAGCACAGTTGTCAGAAGTGGTCACTTTTGGATGATAGCATTCTCTCTCACCTGACATTCACCATCTCTGTCTTTCATGCATGTGCATAATGGCCCTGTCAACTCATCTACCATCCTCATAAATGTATCAGTTTCAGCCTATCTGATGGTGAAGGCTGTGAGCATTTGTGGAGTTCTTTGAATTTTCTTATCCCTATTATTTGTGTCTCTGGGATGCATTTTTCCCTCTTTATGCTTGAAGAAATTGGTTAATCTATTCATCTAATCTAGATCATTGTGAGGAGAGGAGCAGAGGCTGTCAAGAGAATGGAGTATCATGCAAGAATGGTTTATGAAAGAGTGAGTGTATTGCAATGTGGTAAGGATAGTGAGGCAGAGGAGAAAGTCAATGATGAGGGTGTGGGGTTCAGATGAAGGGTCAGGATTGGAGGATAATGATGATGTCAGGGGTGCAGTTGAGGACATGGCTTTGGTTGAGGAGTATGGTCTGTGGGAGGAGGTAGAAGAGGATAGTGGTGAGGATGATGATTGGGAGGAATATGATAGTTGTGTGCCTTCTTTCCCTGTAAAGGGCCCAAGTTCCATGAAGCTGTATTAAGAATGAGCAGTTATTCATTGTTCCTTGTATTGACTAATGGTGTCAACACCATCAATAATTGCCCCAGAATCAAGGTTTGCAAATAGGGAATTCCCTGGTAGTAAAAATACCAAGCCCTAGCAGCAAACACATGAGGGTCAGGAATTGCCCTGCCATCAAAATATTAGAATGGGGAATTCCTGAACAGCAGAACATACATAATGGTTGGTGTTTGGGAATCCCCTGTCATTAAAATATGAGAATGGAAAATTCCCTAATAGCTGAAATATGAGGGCTGGAAATTCTCCTAGTACAAATAAATCAGGAAGAGAAATTCCCAGACAGCCAAAATATTGGGGTGAGGAATTCCCAAGACAGAAGAAATATAATGGTGGGGAATGCCTCTATCACAGATTATCAGGACATGGAATTTCCAAACAGCAAACATATGAGAATGGGAAATTCCCAAATAGCCCAAAGATAAGGATGGTGAATTCCCAGACAGAAAAGAGGATATAAGAGTGGGGAATGCTCCTACCACAGATACATCAGATGGGGAATTCCCAATCTATGTTGCAGCAGTGAATCACATGACAATGGCATAAGAGGTTCTTACAGTGACTGAGCCCCGCCATGAGAATGTATGGCAACAAAAAAGCACAGGCAGGTGTGCTGAAAGGCCCCTGTGTGCCCAAGTGACCTGTGGGTCTAACAAGTTGGAGCCTCCCACCCCCCACTCATTCTACCTGTTTGCAACCAATCCAGCCTGGGGTAGCCACTCTCACATGGTCGTGGCTATGACTAGAGTCAAATCCCTAGGTAGGGCATTAGATTGGTAGTTGGTACCCTAAGCATCAGCCAGATGGTCTAGCGGTAGGGGCAGCGGTGAAGCCCCCTGACGAGAACTGTCGC